>APFE031345718.1:35963-75235 GCA_000404065.3 Pinus taeda | reverse complement strand
TGTTAAAATATCTGTGTTGATGATATCTCTATTTTGTTAGTAAAACTAGTTTAGATTCATTTAACTCTGAATCTATCATGGGTCTATTTCTCATGTGCAAATATTTTTTTTTGGAGTGTGGAACTTGAGGAAACGTTTGCACCTTGATAGATTTGATCCCTTTCAACACATGACAAATCCAGGGTTAGATGGATCTAAGCTGGTAATATTCACAAACCATTTTTAAACAGTTGTATACTTTGTAATTATGATCTAACCTTTCATACGTGGCATGGTCTAATATTTAGAATGGTGACCTATTTAATGTAGGGTTTTCCTATTGTATTGTTGGTGACTTGCATTTCCATGGACATCTTTTCTTCAATATCGTACAACTTCTCTAGGTTGATACTAGTGCATCATGTAATCTATTGTATCATGTAAGCTAGTTGAGATTGATGATAACTTGAATTAGTTACCAATTTATTGTAGAAGTTGAGGTTGATTGCTTCCCTTTCAAATTACGAATGGCATGATTGTTTTCATCTTGATTCTTAACTCAGTAATGATAACCTGAAGCATGGTGATGAAGTCTTGTTGTGAGTCCATCATGTAGAATGTTCATAATTTGTAATGAAATAGATTATGCACTTTCGAATTACAATTTTAATTTGAACTAAAGCTTCTAGTAACTTTTAGTTTACCAATGGTGCATGGACATTATAAGAAATATCCACAATAGAATATGAAGAACAATTGGGTACCTACTTCATATGCATTAGAAATTGCTTCTACTACTTAATGTGAATTACAAGCGTAATCTTGGTTGGATCTCCAATATATCTTAAACCAAATTTTATTTTTATTTTTTAGTACAATTATATGTTATTATATCCTATCTCATTTTATGGTTAGCATTGTAACCAAAATATGCATTGTATTATGGAATTAATACTAACATATAATATATATTTTTTTTTCAATAATGTTATAGGTAATGACCCCAAAGATGATGATCCAGACTATGTTGAACATACATCAGATATAAGAGACGATGATGATGAGGATGGTGATAGTGTTGGTGATGATGATTATGGTAATAGCGTTGGTGATGATGATGTGGATGAAATTGATTAGGATGGTAAGGATGATGATCACATTAATGATCATGAGGACGATCTTGACTATGATTTTGGTGGTGCTAGCTAGTGATACCTTGGTGATCTTGGAAATTCCTATTTTTAGATGGATGGTGTGAATTTACCTTAGAATAATGATATCCATGAAACATTTTGATTTGGTTATCATACATTGAATTATGCTTGATTTGATTAAAGATGATGATGATATTATCATTATTATCTTGTTACTTTGTGTATATATTGAAAATTATCAACATTATTTTGATGGAGAAGTATTATGTATGATGATATTATTATCTTTGGATCGATGTTGTGAATTTACCTTAGAATAATGATATTCATGAAAGATTTTGATTTGGTAACCACACATTTGAATTTTAGATGATTCAATTAAATATGATGATGATATTATTAATATTATATTTTTAATTTATATATGTGTTAAAAATTGTCAACATTTTGTGATGGAGAATCATTATGTACCATGATATTAATATTTTTGGATGGATGTTTTGAATTTACTTTGGAATAATGATATCTGTGACAGGTATTGACTTGATAGTCATATATGTATATTGAAAATTGTTAATGATTTTTTGATGGAGAATTATTATATATGATGGTACTGCTATTTTTTGGATGAATGTTGTCAGTTTCCGTTAAATTTCCTTACAAACACTAGACTATTAATTTCAATTGTTATGTTTTCTTTAATGATATTTATAAATTGTAATATATTTCAATATGTAATTGAAATTAGTAAAATGAACTCATAAGGGGATTCATAAACGGAAAGAAAAGTACACACTAAATAAGAATCTAAATGTGGATATAAATGTGGTGTAACAATGGATGCAAAATTGGGAGTAGAATTGGATGTTAAACTAGGTGACAAAGCAAGATGCAAACAATGACAAAAAAATGGTTTTAAAATAGAAGTTAAAAAGGGTGTAACACTAGACACAAAGAAGGTAACCAAACATGGAACAAAAAGGGACAAAAAATGGACACCACACTAGATGTAAAAAAGGACAAACAACTAGAGATAAAATTGGATGCAAAATAGGATGCCAAGTTGGGTGCTAAAAATAAACAAAAAATGATGCAAATTTAAATGCAAAGAATGGTGTAAAATTGGGCTGAAAAGTTGGGCAAAAAAATTGATGTAAGAAAGACACAAAACAAGATGCAAAATGGGGATAAGAAAACGATGAAACCAAGTACATCATATTAGATGAAAAAATTAATGCAGAACTAGATGCAAATTTAGACTCAACCCTAAGTGAAAAATGAGATGCTAATGTGGACTCAAAATGAGGTAGAATAAATGATGCAAATTTGGATGGAAAAAATGATGCAAAATTAGACATCAAAAAGGATGCAAAAATGGATTCAAAACATAGTGCAAAATTGGACACATAAGTAGACACAGAAAATGACGCAAAATGGGCATAAAAATGGTTCAAAATTGGACGCAAATTGAGATGCAATGTTGGATGCAAAACGAGGTGCAAAAAGAAATGCAAAACTTGGCGCAAAAACAAATGCAAAAGTAGACATAAAAAATAACTCAAAATTGAACATAGCATTAGACAGAAAATGGGATGCAAAGGTGGATGCAACACATGGCTCAACATAGGATGCAAATATAAATGAAAATTTTGATTCTCAAAAGGATGCAAAATTGGATGCAAGAAATGGTGTTAGAACTGATGAAAAATTGGATGTAACACATGATGCAAAATTGGGTGCAAAAAAGGGAGACAAATCAAATGAAAAAGTGTTTGCAAAAAGTGGTGCAAAACAAGATGCAAAAATGGACACACAAATGGATGCAAAATTTGATGCTAAATCATATTCAATATATGGTGCAAAATTGGATGCTAAAATAGGTATAAAAATTGGCGCAAAACTAGATGCAAAAACAGGTAAAAAAATTAGAAGAAAAAATTGGTGTAAGACTAGATACAAAAACTAGCACAAATTGGATACAAAAAATGGTGCTAAGTTGAATGTGAAAGATGGTTTCAAACCTGATGCAAATAACGATGCAAAACTAGAAGAAAAGAATGACACAAAAACATATGCAAATTTTGGCTCAAAATTAGAAGCAAAACCTGTCATAAAATTAGAAGTAAATCCTGATGCAAAATTGGAAGGAAAACTTGTTGTTAAACAAGATATAAAACTAGATGCAAAAAGTGGTGCACAATTAGACACAAAACATGGCACAAAACTAGATGCAAAATCTAATGCTAAAAATGATGCAAAATTTGGCATAAAAAAAAGATGCAAAATCTGGCACAAGAAAAGGACGCTTTCAAAATTGTACAATAGAGTCAGATTTAGCACCAGGGTTCTCATCCCAATTGGAAAAAAAATGCACTATAATCTGGCACAAATTGTCTATTTTGTTGTAGTGCCCACAGGTAAATTCTATTTCATGCTTATCATTGATGATTTCAACATAATGATGTGGGTTTCTTTTCTTAGAGAAAAATATGAAGCTTTTGAGAAGTTCAAAGATTTCAAAGCTATGGTTGAAAATGAAACTGATTGCAAAATCATGAGCATAAGATCATATAATGAAGGTGAATTTACTTCAAAAGAGTTTGATGACTTTTACAAGGAGCATGGAATTAAGAGGTCGTTCACTATAGTAGAGACTCCACAGTAGAATGGCATTGTAGAGAGAGAAAATAGATCTATATAGTAGTTAGCCATAGCTATGATGGATGAAAGGAAAGTTCAACACATTTTTTGGGCTGAAGCCATTCACATAGTAGTGGTAATACTCAACAAATCTCATTTAATACTAAATAATGACAAAACTCTCTATGAGCTTTGGTATGGAATACTTGCAACAATCAAGCATTTTTGAGTTTGGTAGTAGATGTTACATCAAGAGGAATGATGACAAGCATGGTAAGTTTGATGCAAGGGTTGATGAAGGTATTTTTCTTGGATATTCTGAAAGCAGCAAAGGCTATAGATGATATAATAAAAATACCAAAAGGATTGTTGATTGTATTGATATCAAAGTGGATTAATATGTTGAACCTGAAGTCAAATAGCTACTAAATTCCAACTCTAATGAACTAGTCAACAATGATGAGGAGGACCATGAGCCACTTTCAGAAGAAGACAATGAAGATACTTCCAGTCCTCAAGCCAAAGATCATTCAAGGTATGTGAAAAAATATCACCGAGTTGACTACATTGTTGGAGATATAAAATCAAGTGTTCAAACAAGAAGGAAGTTGGTGAATCCCACTGCACAAGCACATGTAGCCCTGTTGTCCATGGAGGAACCAAACGATGTTGCACAAGCTATTCAAGATGAAAATTGGTTAAAGGCAATGCATGAAGAATTGGACCAAATTGAGCAAAATCATACACGAGAACTTGTTCCAAGACCAACAAACAAGAATTTCATTGGCATGAAGTGAGTCTTCAGGAATAAGTTACATGACCATGGTTAAGTAGTAAGAAACAAGGTAAGGTTGGTATGCAAAGGTTATGCTCAAATTGAAGGCCTAGATTTTGATGAAACTTTTGGTCTTGTTGCTAGATTAGAGGAAATTAGAATGTTTTTGGAATTTTATTGTTTCAAGAGTTCAAAATATATCAAATGGATGTGAAATCTACCTTTCTAAATGGAGAATTACATGAAGAAGTTTACATAAAAAACCCAGATGGTTTTTAGCTAGCAAAAAATCTTGATTATGTTTGCAATTTTAAGAAGGTCTTGTATGGTCTCAAGAAAGCCCCTTGATTTTGTTTGTCCAAGTTGGAAAGCTACCTGCTCAAGTGTGGTTTCAAAAGAGGTGCAGTCGACAACAATTTATATGTCAAATCTAATGATGGAAAACTCATAGTCGTGGTTTTGTATGTTGATGATATTATTTTTGTCAGTGATTCAAAATTGTTAACATGTCAATTTGCAGCAGATATGAAGGCCGAGTATGACATGTATTTGCTTGGAGAGATTTCTTATTTCCTTAGATTGCAGATTGCACAAGCTCCCAAATGGATATTTATCTCACACTGTAAATATTTCAAGGAAGTATTGAAGAAGTTTGGCATGGACGATTGCTCTATAATGAGCACGCCGATGGTTATAGGTTGCAAGCTTAGAAAGACTAATGAATCACTTGAATTTTACCAGACTTTATACATATCCATTATTGGTAGCCTATTATATTTGACAGCTTCAAGACCAAACATTATGGAGGTTGTTGGTATTGTTGGAAGACTTCAAGTGCCCCCCGAGATAGAGCCATCTTCTAGCAGCTATTGGGATACTAATTTGTCATTGTTATTATCACTTATTAACATACATTACATCCATTTCTACTATTATTTTATCACATTATTTATCATAATTTATTATATAATATCATTTCATGATATTTATGCTCTTGTGGATAGATAATACATGTTCTCCTTTATTTTTAATAAATAGATTATTATTATGCATGATTTTTCCAATGATGATTTATTGACGAATTTTTTATAACATAAATCATGATTTTAGCCTCCAAGATCTCTTTGAGATTGCAAATTTGATCTTCAACTCATAATCAAATATTCCAACTGAGAAATTCACTCGAATAAAAAGTGATAGTTTTGCATTGGACATTTCGGGAAAAATTCGAGACACGGGTTTTGTGCAGAACAGACAAAATTAGTTTCTTCATGTGTATATTTCCACAATTAGGTCTAGATTAGGAGAAAAACAAGGTTCTTCGAAGGACATATTCGCAGATTTTTTGTTGTGTCCATTTTCCAAATTGCCCAATTACAATAACCAGATTCAAATTGTTGGAAATATCTCTCAAATCTCATCTTGCTTATTGAGATTTTATATTCAACCTCAATTGTATGGGAAATCATTTTGTAATCAGTTTTTTTGTAAATTTCTTGTTTTTGTTTGTATATTTAAAAGACACAAATCAGAGAGAGAAAGGAGATAACGCGTATAGGGAGTAGATCAGATATTGAAGGTTGTCCTTTGAGGGTGTAATAACAGACTTCAATATTTTCCTTTTGATTAATGCAATCTTGATCTTCTGAGTATTATCTAGCCTTCGATTTTTTTGCCACAGCACTAATCGAAGAGTTGGGCCCACTCTCCTGATCAGGTGTTGTTGGATTAGTGGTGTGTGTAGATTTATATCTGCTGTGATTATTTCTTTATCGCTATAATGGTTCATTAAGTTTGTGTTGCTGTGAATCCTAATTTGTTGTTACTTTGATTTTTGTTATTGCTTATATTTTGATTGAATGCTCAATGTTGGGTAGGTAAATTGTGGCCTGCGTAGAATTTGCACGGTAGCCTTGAAATAACAAGACGAGCCCCAGATTGACAAATAATGTGAGGAAGGGTGAATTCTATAATTCATAACACCAAAATTTTGGTGTCATTGTCAGGGAGGCTATAAAAGGTGCGAAAGTATGATCAGTATTGACCATATGACCACTCTCTCATCCTGGGAAGGGAAGTTTTCACTCTGTTCCAGGTCCTAAGCATTATATTTACTTTGATTTTTTATTTTTTTCAATTTCCTGCCTTTTTTATTGTTCGTAGGAACCACTCCCTTGTCCTGGGAAGGGAAGTTTTCACCATGTTCCATGTCTTGAGCATCAGATTGCTTTGGTTGTTTCAATTTATTTCCTTTTTTATTGATTATAGAAACCACTCTCTCGTCCTAGGAAGGGATGTTTCCACCCTGTTTCAAGTCCCGAGCTTAGATTTTACGGTTGTTTTGTTTCTCTTTCTTTTGTCTTCTTGATTTTAAGGGCCACTCTCTCGTCCAGTGAAGGGAAATTTTCACCCTATCCCAGGTCCTGAGCTTTAGATTCATTTGAACGATTCTCTCACTAGATTTTATGAACCGAAAAACAAATAAAAGGGGTAGAGGAAGACCCCAAAACTCACGGGTCGAGGTCAAGGAAGAAAGCATCAACACAACATGGAACCCAGTCGAAGAACTTCACGATTTGACGACTATTGGAAATCAAGACTATACTGAAAACTGGTTTCACTCCATCATTTTCTTGCAATGTCACTCCCTACTTCAAAAATCCTTGGCACCATACGTAGCGGGGAAGTTGGTCTCTCATACCATGGTATTTATTAACATGCATTTCTCAAATTCAGGTATATACACACTTGAGGCCTTATTTCGAAAATGGTTCCATTGGAAGTATTCTTATACGTAAGCATATTTTATTTTTCAAGGTAGAGTAGGTTAGTGTAGATAATAGAATAAATAAGTACATAAATAAATAAATTTGTTTATATGTAAAAAGAGTTGTGTTTGCGGAAATATGCAGAGTAAATCAATATCAGTGGTAGATATTTGAATTTATTTGTGTATGTAGACATACTATATTGAAAATAATATTTCTACAAACACTCATCATCATTTCAAGAGAAAAATAAATAGATAAATAATTTTCTTGTTTATCATATCTTATGGCTTGTGGACTTGATAAAATCGTTGAAAACATGGTCAAGACAGTCATGTTTTGAGGGACCAAATGGACATATTTTTAAAACCTGTTTGTATCTTAAGTATCCCTTTATGTATACCTTCTAATCCAATTTGAATCACTCAAATTGGATTTGAAATGAAAAATTTATGACCCAAACATTGACAAGATGTCTAGTAGGCAGCTCAAGAATAGAGTTGGGAGAGTCAGTTTTTGGAGGCATAAATGTCTAGATTTTGGAAACATGTTTCTATAGTACATTACCCTATTAATCTAGTTTAAAATACAATTTGAATCATTTGATTTTGATATCATATGAAAAAATTATGACCAAAATACTCACTGTCTATCGTAAATCAACACCCTTAAAACTTTGTTTTTTCGGTCGTACCTTAGCACATTTGACCCATCAATTATTTATGCCTTCAAAACCTATTTATATTAGAAATATTTACATGAATATAATTTAATCTCCAATTTGAATCAGTTCAATCTGACATCAAACGAAAAAGATATGCTTAAAATATTAATTGTTGGTCTAAGTTGGGAAATTGAAAATGGATCTGTTATGCAGGTTGCTCTAAGTAAATTTGACATATCATATCATGGAATTTTCAGATCCTATTTCTATTGGTGATATATCTTTGAATTATATTTCATTTGGCTTTGTAATCATTCAAATCAGACAACAAACAAAGGATTTATGACTAAAAGATTGTTGGTTAGTATGTCAACCACTACTCTCTCATAGGTAACAAATAAATTTTGTTTTGTTCATCTTTCCTTGGATTTGTTTTACCGAGTAATTTTTTTTCTTGCACATTTATTGGATTAAGAGGGTCTGCGCACCTCTCTTCTTCCATTATTTTATGTTTTCTTGCAGGTAGATGTTTTGAATATAGTGTTAATGAAATAAGGGTATTTCATCCAAGCATCTATTAAGAAATATGATATCATATGATTTTGAGTATTTCTAGGTGTTGTGATCTAAAAAAAAATTATAAGAGTTTGTTGCAAAATTGTTCCCGCTATTGTTCACCCACATAGAGAAAACAACATGAAGACTTTTCATCACTTAATGGATTTATAATAGGAGAAATGGGGAGTTGATTTCCATTTGAAGGTCCAAGTCATTTCTACCAAAGCATTTTTTTGTTTTTTTTCCAAAAGATCATTTTTCATTCACCATTGAAACATATTGATGATTTCCTTAGGAAAAAAAAAACATTGCTGCAACCAAAATCACAATTGTTGTAACTTAAGTTATTTATTTATTGTTTTTCAATAAAGTGTTGTTTCTTTTCTGATTTCTCTTATGTTTTTATGTTTCAAATATTGTTTACTTAAAAGTCACAATTTTTGTTCTAAAAATAAAAGAATGGAGTTCTTAAGTTTCATGATGATGCTCTGCATCTATCCATTTGTTTCTCAGTCTTATCAGTATATAGTTTCCTCAGATCTAATATCAAAAACTATTATGGTGTTGTTACTTCATTGGTGATGATACTTTGTCGATGTTGATACTTCAGAGGTGCTGTTACTTCAACAATGATGTTACTTCACTGGTGTTGTTACTCTGTTAGTGTTGTTACTCCGTTGGTGTTGTTACTCTGTCGGTGTTGTTACTCCACCGATGTTGTTACTCTGTCGCTGTTGTTACTCTGTATTTTTTGTTACTCCACCGATGTTGTTACTCCGTCAATGTTGTTACCCTGTCGGTGTTGTTACTTCGTCGATTATGTTACTCCGTTGGTGTTGTTACTTCATCGGTGTTGTTACTCCGTTGGTGTTGTTACTCCACTATTGTAGTTACTTCGTCGATGTTGTTACTCCATTGGTGTTGTTACTCCACCCATGTTGATACTCTGCCAAGGTAAGTCCTTAGATACGTCCCTGACCGACTCTGTAGATATGATTGGTATTTTACTTATGACATGACCAACCATGACTGAGGACGGTCATACCTTAGTTGGAGGGATGTATCACATTAAATAGCAAAGGTATCATATTTAATGGAAATGATGTCATGTCATCATTGTTATTAAACCTCATGTCAACTCGTACATCTCACGATTATTACCACCATAACCTATAACAATTCATAACCCCCACCATACCTTGCACACTTATCCACGCACATTGGAACTTGAATCATGTATGATGACATTAACTTGGTGAATGAGAAATTCTTTTAATGGTCTAGGTCCTCTTTGACATAATGATTTGGTAGTTAATTTATCTTTGTTTATCTATAAACATAATCCTATTTTTAAGGAATAATTATGAAAATATGATTTCATCATGCCAACTTTCAACTTTCCTAATTTGCCAAGTCCATGATCTTGTAAAATTTATGATGATGACCACAAAATTGTGTTTAAATCTTTCCATCGCTATCTAATGAATTGTTCCTCAACCCCAATCCTAGTAAAGAAAAATATATTTATCAGTAGTCATTTGAAGGTTATCATATTTTGACAAGAAAAACTACCCAAGTTGAAAATAGTTACTGCAAAACGTTTTACACCATCCCTAGCTCTTAAGGAGTTGGCATGCCACCCCATCTATTAAGTAATATTTTGTTGATTAACAATAACCATAGTTGAATTTTAAACATAAATAGTCAACTGGATGATAAGAGGTCTCATCACGAGCTGACCTACCATGATCATAGCTCCTAATAGAGTGACATTACGACTGTTGGTCACTAAGCCAGGGTAATGGCCTTCAGTCATAAAATTGAAGGACAAGAAGTCTCATCACGAGCTGACTTGTTCACTTTTGTTAGCTCTTGTGAATGGCAGTGTTATTAATTGGTTACCAAGAGAGAACAATGATCTTTTAGTATACATCTAAGTAAATTGAAATACTTTTGTAATTATGTATTTATTTCTAATAGATGGGACACTGACATCTCAATGGGTTAAAAAGGCATCCCTGTCGAGGCTATGGATGTCTGCTGGCAGCAATGTCCATGCCTATGGTATAGAAGTTAATTCAATACTATGATCTACTTGGTTACCTTGTTTTCTCAAAACTAACTGCCGATAAAGCCCATTATTGCATACATAAGGTTTGCTAGAACTCATGGTTCATGAGGTAATATTTAATCAGTTCTTATGTGATGGTGGTTATGGTTTATATTTATTATTGAGTTATAAATATTTACTTTACATGTTAGGGATGAACTTTTAGGATATCTGATATTTGACATTTTGTGTCATCGAATCTATCATTCCTTTATTCTACGAGTATCATATCTTTAACCAAAGATAGCTTCTTTGCCCAATCAGTTACCATTTATTCATAGCTTAACAACACTACTATTTTGGGGTAGCATAAAGAGGTCTAATTCTGATTTTGAATCTTAGGTAATTGGTTAGACTTTGAGAAGCAAAGACTGAGATAACTAATTTTCATAATTTTTGTGCTCATAACAACCAAAGGTTATGGGTATAAGGAATGCATCATGTCCCTTCTTATCCATTATTATCCCATGCCATTTACAACATGATTATGTCACTTTTATATGTAATGAGGTAATTGAGGCGATGAATTATTGATTGAGGATACTCATGAGATGTGTTATAGAAATCTTAATGACATGAAAGCTAATGAGTTTGGGGGAATGAAATTCTGCTACACTTTGTGATTACTTTCTTTCAGCTTGCATGGCTTCCACCTTCCGCGTCACTTTCAACATTAGCTCCACCTACATCAGCTTCAAAAAATGTCAATCCATACATTTCATTCCACATTTTGACGGGGGTAAAACTTGACGTAAAATAGCATAAGTTTTTGATTTATTAAAAGTTTAGGAGAATGTCATGAAAAACCACTAAGCAGTATTCACTCATATTTTTCAGCCATTATTTCCCCTTCTTTACCACTTCCCATTTTTCAGAAATAAAAATGATTTCAGTTTGGGGAGTGTTACTTTCATTAATTTATTCATCAAAACCATGCCATTAATATTCTTTATCATCCATCAATCTCCTTATTCATTCTCAAAACCTCATTTATTTCATGTTGTTATACACCAAGGAAAGATTTCAACAATGATTGTAGCAACCACCTCAATTTGTTTTCTAGTGTAGCATGAGGGCATGCTAATTCTCTAGTTTGGGGGAAGAGTTGTTATGCATGATAGATGTTTTCTCACGTCTTTCTCATTTAATGTATACAATTTCATTTTTTTATAGTGCATAAATTCATTTGTTATCGTTAAAAATATCAACTGGATTCTTATGAGTTCTCAACAAAAAAGATGTATCATTAACCCAAAACTTTTTAAGCTAAGTCTACTGGTAAATTCCAAAAATCATGCATTGTTATCTATAACCATTTTGTTGATATATTGAAATTCGTTCATTGGATTGCTTTGATTTTTGGTGTGGAGAAGTATTAAGGTAATAGGAACAAACCTGTGAAATTTCAAGCAAAACTTATTTACAATTTTTGAGAAATTAAACATCATTACCTACAGCCATTTTGTTTATATCTCGAGATCTGTGCATCAGATAGATTTGATTTTCAGATTGGAGAAGCATTGATATAGTAGAAATTTTCTTGCAAAATTTCAGTAAAATCTGGTTTGTAATTTTTGAGAAAATGGTTAATGAAGTTTGTTTTTACTTGTATCATACTTTGTTGCAACTACATATGGTTGAAAGTAAATATGAAAATTGTTATAGCTTAATCAACATTGCTAGAATTAAACAAATATTGTTTTATAGAGGCATTTGGGGATGAAGCCTTTTGTTCCATCAATATCATGAGCTAGGGTGAACATTTTGATTATTGTATTACAACTTGGTTAATACAGAGGCATTGGGTTGCGTGAGGAAATTCAACGTATTCAGTTTGGGGGAGATGTTGGGCTACTAATTTGTCATTATTATTAATATCACTTATTAACATCCATTTCATCCATTTTTACTATTATTTTATCACATTATTTATCATAATTTATTATATAATTCTATTTCATAATTATTTATGCTCTTGTGGGTAAGTAATATTTGTTCTCCTTTGTTTTTAATAAATTGATGATTATTCTGCATGCTTTTGCCAATGATGGTTTTTTGATGAATTTGTTATAACATCACTCATGATTTAAGCTTTTAAGATCTCTTCCAGATTGCAAATTTGATCTTCAGCTCATAATCAAATATTCCAACTGAGGAACTTGTTGGAATCAAAAGTGATATTTTTGTGTTGGACATTTTAGGAAAACGAAGAAGAATATTGAAAATTCGAGACATGAGTTTTGTGCAGAACATACCAAATTAGTTTCCCAATCAACTATTTTCCACAATTTGGCTTGGATTGTGAGAAAAACAAGGTTATTCGAAGGAAATATTCACATATTTTCCATTGTGGACGTTTTCCAAATTGCTCAATTGCAATAACCAGATTCGACTTGTTCCCGCTGAATCATGACGGAAATATCTCTCAGATTTCATATTACTTATTGAGGTTTTATAATCAAACTAAATTGTATGGGAAATCATTTTGTAATCAATTTTTTGTAAATTTCCCTTTTTTGTTTGTATATTTAAAAGATAAAATCAGAAAGAAAATGGAGATAACACATATAGGGAGAAGATCAGATATTGAAGGTTTTCCTATGAGAGTGTAAAAGCAAACTTCTATATTTTCCTTTTGATTAATGCAATCTTGATCTTCTGAGTATTATCTAGCCTTCGATCTTTTTGTCGCAGCCTTGATCAGAGAGTTGGGCCCACTCCCTTGATTAGGTGTTGTTGGATTAGTGGTGTGTGTAGATTTATTTCTGTTGTGATTATTTCTTTATCATTGTAATGGTTCATTAAGTTTGTGTTGATGTGAATCCTGATTTGTTGTTACTCTTATTGTTGTCATTGTTATTGCTTGTTGTGACATATTGTTATATTGTTTACTGAATGCTCAATGTTGGGTAGGGAAACTATGGCCCACATACACTGTGCACGGTAGCCTTGTAATAACAAGACAAGCCTCAGATTGACAATTAATGTGGGGAAGGGTGAATTCTAATGTTCATATATTAACACCAACAACAGCCAAGAGGATTCTTAGATATCTCAGAGCCACAATGGATTATTGACTGTGGTACCCAAGAGGTAAATATTTTTTTCCTAGTTATTTATACTAATGTTGATTGGGAAAGTGATGTAGATGATTGTAAGATAACTAGTTATGGTGCTTTGTTTCTTGGAGATTGTCTAGTTTCATGGTTGAGCACGAATCAAGCTTCCATCTCTTTATCAACATTTAAAGCAAAATATCTAGCAACAACTTCTTATTGCACTCATCTATTTGGATGAAGCAGACCTTATAAGATGTCCATGTGTTCTATGATCAACCATTCCTATTATTTGTGACAATACAAGTGCCATCAACATGCCAAAGAATCATTTTTTTCACTCCATGGAAAAGCATATTCCAATCAAGTACTATTTCTTGAGAGAGCAAGTTTCCAATAAAAATGTGAAGCTAGAGTACGTGCCTACAAAATAATAGGTTTATGATATTTTCACCAAACCAATCCCCAGAGAATAGTTTGAGTACTTGAGGCAAATATTGGGGGTTGTTCCTCTTGCCTCCCTCCACTAGTTATTCCCTTATGAGGAAGAAAGACAATTGATATACCTCTAGCATATCACGATAAATCTTCCAGATCCATAGGATCAATAAGATAGGGGAAGATTGTTGACAGGGGGAGTCAGTAGTATCTTTTCCATTGATGTCAAAGGAGAATATATCTTGGTGATCAAACAAAAGCAAGAAGTCGTGGAGGAGTCATGGTGCATAAGAAATTCATAGTAGTAGCCCACACAAGAGAAATGCAACACAAGGGGAGAAACATAAAAGGGATGGATTTAAGCACAAGAATATTTGGTTTTTCCTCATGATGATGTTTTGTTTGATCAAGGTGTTTCCATCAATTCCAAAGGTGGAGAATGTTAGAAATATGTTGTCATTGATGGAAAAGGTTTTAAAAGTGTTGGTGATGATGCAATAGGTATAAGAAAAAGAATGGAGATCAAAATTAATGAAGAAGGTGTAGAGACTTTGAAGGCATTTCTAGTCTAGCAGAAAACTTCATGGAACCTAGGAAAATGGATAGACCTATGAAATATTATGGAAGTTTTAAAATGGCCTCCTGGATCATAAGTTATCACCAGTTAAAGTTGAATAACCCTAAAAGTAAAATGTGTAGAGTTAAAGTTGGTTGGAGGACCTTTGGAGTGTGTTAGTTTGGCGTTACACCAAATGTAATAGAGAACATAACAAGGTAGGAAGCATTTCTATTAGTAGTTGGTGGAGCCCTCCATACAGCTCATCCTGATAAGATCAATCCCAACAAGCTTTCAAAGAGCACACATAAGAGGGATCGAGAAGACGCAAATGGGATGATGTAATCCATACAAGTGGCCAAGAGTTAAATGGCAGGTATGTCTAGAGGATGATCACACCCCATGCATCGCACCAGTGCATCGAGAGGAGTTATGATAGGTTAGCTAGAAAATGAGTTAATGCGCAAGGGGGTGTCAGAATGGTCAGTTTTCCCATACTGTCGATCTAGTGATCAACCACAGTGATTGATTATGATACCCTCCCCCCTTAATATCACAAACCATGAAAGCAGTGTTGGAATGGGTGATTTGGCCAGCACAAACCACAAATGGTTTTTGGAGCAAGGTTGGGCAACGTGGCACAAGGAGAAGAGGAAACACAATTTTAAATAAACAGTCGGGACCCTTGATTTTTATAAAACAAAATTGGTACAAAATCAAGGCTCTAAGACCCTTTCTCTCTCCTCTCTAGCAAAACACATGGCAGTATCCACCTAGTCAAATATGGTGTCAACACAGGTGATGTGGCAATACAGATTAGAGTACATGTCTCATGATTTTTTGGTGTTTTTGGGTACCCAAGTGGGCCATTTCTCGGTGTGGACCACTCACAGAGCACCACATGGCACTAATGATGAAATCATGATGTCATCATGTAGGTAGGATTGCCGAAGGATTGAGCGTTGCACACAAAGGATTTGTCGGGATGGCTGGGTAGTGAGAAATGTGGCAAGTGTCAGAGACAGACCAATCCAATGTGTAGTTTATTGGCTCACAGGTGTAAGTGAAGACCCGACTAGGACACATCATCCCTGTGGATTAACCCCAGAAGGAATTCATAGTACATAGTGGAGAATAGCGGGGTAACAAGTTGTGGGACATGTTGGCATGGAAATTTATGAAGCAGCGACTAATGGAAAAGTGCGAATGCGGCCCCACATGACATGTAATCTCACAAGGATTACCCCAGAGGTAAATTAAAGGCACACAATGAAACTAGCAAGGTGACTAAGCACAAGACATGTCAGCGGTACTAAGTGGAAGCAACGACCAATCATAGAAGATGAGAGGCAACCCCATGGGACATGTCAACCCGACGGCATGACCCCGAAAGTTTTTTAAATGCACACAAACAAAAGTGTCACTCTAAAAGGCAATTGGGGCTAAGCATTAGCACCATGATAGGTTTTATGTAGCATAATGATTGAGCACATAGAGCTTAAGGAGAAAAGGCACGGAGATAAATATTTAAGCACTCAGGGACTAAGGAGGAGGTCACAACGCATGGTTTTATGTGGCAAATAGGGCCAAAATATAAAGCATCAGGGGATAAAGGCTAAATATTGTAGAATGAACATTATTAGCAATAAATTTGACATTTTTTCTATATTTAAAATTGGTTATCTACAATTTCTCCATATAATATATAATATTTCTATAAAAAAAAAATGATTACCAATAAAACAATCAAACACTTTCACACATTATTTCCTTTCCTCGTTTTTAAGTTCAAGGAATGAAAGAACATAATTTTTCTAATTTCATTGTTACCTTCTATATTTTTACCTCTATTTATCTTTCTTTCTATAAATTTTATTCTTTCCTTTCCTCATTGCTAAAGTTCCCATGACTAAAGAAACATAAAATTTCTAATTTCACTTTTACCTTATATATTTTTGACATCTCATTATATTTCTTTCTATATATGCCCTCCTTTATTTATTTATTTTCTTCAAGAATGTTTCTTATTGAGCAGAAATATTCCATAGGAGGGAAGGCACAAAGCTTAGAGATAGGTCTGCATTAGTTCGGCTTACCTCCCGGCCAGAAGAAAGAAAAGAAGTAGAGGTGCTCCCATCGAGCCATTCACAAATGGTAATGACTAATCTCCTATTAATATCATGTTAGGAAGGCGTGGTATGCTATGCGAGTGAATTAACCTGTTATGCTACAAATTAGATCGAATTTGGGTGAATTGTTCGACACCCGAACCTTCAAAGATAAACTTGTTATCCACTTTCCAAATGATAGAAGTGATGAAAATGGGCAGAGATATGGATTTTCCCTTCTTTTGCTCCCACCAGAAGAGACAAGCCTCAAGTGGAGACCGAGATCCACTCTCTTGTATGTTGAGAGATCAAAGGACAACATTCTAGAGAGACACAGAATAAGCACACTAAAAATATAAGTGATCAACTGATTTTGATTACTTGGAGCAAAGGACCCGAACATTAGGCCCAATATAACCTTTGCACAAAAAATTGTCCCATGTGCGGATTCAGTTATCTAATTCCAGCCAAATAAAACATCTTAGTTTAGAGGAAATGGGCCATGTGTACACTTCTCAAATAGATCGCATGGGTTAAAAGTTTGTGAAAACCAAAAAGGTTTTAAAGAATGACTTTGAATTAATGGAGAAATGTAGTAGTTTCTAGATGATGTAATTATTAGTTGTTTGTTGTGTCTCATTCAAGTTGTGGGTTTTATTTAGTTTGTAGAACCTATTTATGAGGATATTGCTCTAACTCCTCAACTGATTTGTAACCCTATATATGTATGAGCTTTATGGTTGATTGAATGTAGAATTGAGTGTAGACAATCTCCATGTTGAACTGGCCTCCCTTGAGAGTTGTAGATTTCTTCTTCATTCTTCTCCTTCTTTGATTTTATGTTGGTATCAAAGCATCAAGCTAGGAGATGAGTTTATTGAGTGTTTGAAGCATTTTGAGAGCATTATTGACATATTAAGGAGAGATTATTATGCATTTTGATGATTTGTGCAACTGCAACGTGAAAGCAGTTATAGAGTGTTGTTTGATGGTGTTGGACTTGCATTGAATAAATTCAGCATTGCGTTGAGACCCGTTGAGAGGCGTAGATTATGTGGAGGAGGGGTCGCCTAAATATTTTTGTTGTCAATGCCATTTATAGAGTTGTGAGAATTGTTGTAAAGAGTTGTTGCTTTGTTGTTCAATTCTAGAGAGCGTGGATCAAGTCTAGAGAGCATGGATCACAGAGCGTTATTGGAGTGTGGAGAACTTTTTTTTAAGATAGTTTCCTTATGAGCAGTATGTATTGATCACGTGGAGGTTTAATTCAGTCATAGAGTGGCAGATCAATGTTGGAAACTGTAGCAGCCAATGTATATGGTTAGTTTGAAGTTGTTCCTCAAGATGAAACCTTTAAATCACAACTTGACATCAATGTGTGTGGTGTGGCTATTGAAATTTGAGCCCAGGTCTCTAGGTGTTGTGGAGTGGTTGTGATTTTGTGTATTGTATTGCATGTACTATGTAGTATAAAGAATTGAAGCAAATTAATGTTGGTAGGAGTGCTCACTGCCCATTCCATGAAAGGAGTGCATGGCCATGTAAGCCAGTGGACTATGTGAAGATTGTAGAGTGTGGAAGAGTGTAGTGTCTATGTTGTGTTGTGTCACTCGTGGAAGTGCAAACAGGGAGAGGATCTACGGTTGTGTGATGTTGTAAATATAAAGGCATTTGGAGAAAAAAAGGTGTTGCTTGACATAGGTTGTTGAGAAGAGGTCATGTGGAACGTGAGAGAGCCTTATAAGAAGAGGTCATTTTTGTTGAGTGTGTGATTTGGGGCACTGTGAAACTTGTCCTTACCATTTGAGCCGAGGGCACTAGCCTATGGAATTGTCAGTGGTGCTCATCACGTGATCCAAGGGGACTGTAAGTCATGGAACATGTGTTCTTTGTGATTGTGGAGTTATGATGTGTGGAGGACATTGTTTGCTATAGTTTCATCATACTCCTTCAAACATAATTTGTGTCCGCGTAAACACAATGCCTAGTGTAGAGTACAAAATAGCTTCAGTTCTGTAAGTCAGATCATGATTTACCTTTTCCAGAAATTATGACGGTTGCTTTCCTTTGAGGCCCACATAGCCATATTTTGTGAATTTCATTTGGCACGATTCCATGTTTCCTCTTTAGGTTCAATGTATTAAAGAGTGGTTGACCTGCAAGGAGATACAACCATCCATTGTTCTTGAAGATGCCTAAAGTGTGTAGTCTGTTGTGCATGAGAATGAGTTATGAGTTCAAATCCTATGTGAGAATTGTTGGTGTTGTTGGGGTCTGTCATCATTGGAGAAATCATATTGATGTTGTTTTTGGGCGTGTTATGTGCTGGGGCACAGACCTCCTATGATCATGGATGGATCGGTCCATAGAAACATGTGTGTAGAACATATGTCTGATTTGTGTGGAGTCCGTGAGACTTTAATGTTGTGTAGAAACCTATGCACAGAACTGGTAACACTTTGTGTGGAGACCTACATGGAGCACAGTACATGAGCGTGGAGGATCCACTATTGCATGGAGCCAGTCAAGCAAGTTCTTGTTAGAAACTGGTGTACAACAGTGGAAGAGTGACTATGTTTTGTTGTGTAAAACTCTCTTTTCTCATGAAGTAGTTGTATCTATGGTTGAGATCACTTTGTGTGGCTAAGGTCAGTCAAATCTACGAGAGGATTTTTTGGTTTAACTAGGATCTACGTGTGGTGTTGCATATTTGCACGTGATGTTCTGATTGGTCAACAAGTTAAGCCTCTCGCAAAATTTTCAGAGAAGGTGATCAGATCTGATATAGCAAAGAATTATTGAAACACTAAATTTCATGTTATGTTGGAAGAAAAAGATTATATTTGCAAAAGAAAAAGAGGATAATTTGTTGGTTTGGACAAATACCAACTATGTAGCATTCAAATTTGAAGGCAGTGGTTATTACTTCTTGGCTTTGGGAACAAGAGCCACATGTTTTGCAGAGCGTTGGCATTGGAGAGAACTCAACTTGATCTAATTTAATTAGATCTGATTTGGATTTTCTTTATTTGTTTGTGCGGAGGGGTGTTCCTTTTAGGTCGACTAAGCCTTCTATGGAAATTAATCCTTGACACTACACGGTACAACTTTGCAGTTATATCTCTCAATCAGAGCTTAGGTCGGAGCTCAAGAGTGATCATTGCATTGTCTTGTGATATTTCTTAATTGTGGCATGCAATGAGACCTATGCATGGTTCATTGTGTTGGATTCGAGACCTACGTTTGGAACATTTACTATTGGGATAAGCGCACCATCTCTATTCATAGGACTTTGTATCATTGTTTGGAAAAGTGAATATGCGCACTAGTCGTGTCCATGAGGAGGAGATCTAGTCTGACCTGTTAGTTTAATTGTTGTTGGGAGAAGTTGCATTCGTTGTATGATTGATCGCTATTGGAGTAACCAACTGTGTGGAGTTACGCTTGGGATAGGTTGTTAAAAATAGTACCTGACATGTGGAGTCATGGGTAACCACAAATTGTCGTTTTGTTGTGTGTGAAAATACATTTTAAAGGGGATAAGTCTTCAATCAAATTCCTTGTTGCGGTTGTGATGCTAGACATCAACTACGAGGTAGGAGCTACACATTGTTTCTAGGGTCGGTGAATATATTTTGTTAATTCAAGGGCATGATTGTTATGTAGAGGATTAATCCTAATATGCTTAAATTTAAGTTTCTCATCATAGATTGAGTGCATGGCGATTGCAGCTATTTGTTTGCTACCCACACATATTTGACCTATTGTGAAGTAACCAAATGTGGTGAATGGTAGATGAACTCGAGCAATACTATCAGAATCCTTTCACCACTAGATTACAAGATGTTAGATTACATATTTAGACGCCTAAATTGACTCAATTGTCGCAATGTGGAGATGTGACTATAAGGAGATGTGTTGTGCCAAAGTGGTAAATGTTAGGGAAAGGAACTAGTAAGAGCCAAAGTTGTAGTATACCTAGGGGGGATAATATGGGGTATAGAGGGATGTACCCAAAGGAATAATGTAATAATGGGATGGGCCATAGTAATAAATAAGATGGTTAACCTGTATCATGTAAGGGACCACAAGTAGTTAGCAATAATGTAATAAGCTCATGGTATTGGGAGAACCATGGTAATGATCCATGGTATTGTATGTATGAGGCCTATATAGAGGCTAGAGACTCCCGATTGAGAGATGTCAAGGAATATTGTATGAACAAACATATGGCTTGTGGAGTGTTCTCTTTCCTTAAGGAGTGAATGTATAGTGTTGCCCTACCTTAAGGGTTTGATCAATAAAAAAGCATTTATCTGTATTCAGATCTTGTTATTTCTTGGGTTTATTTCTATTATCATATATGTTTTGTTTAGATCTATAACAAGTGGTATAAAAGCACTTTTTTGGGCAACGCGGAGAATATTTGTTTTTTTTGTAGGAGTTTTTTTGGGGCGATGAGTTTGCAGATCAGATTTGTACATTCTGGTGAAAAATATATAGAATCTAATTGCAGATCTGGGTTCCTTGTGAAAATATACCTGATCTAAAACAAAAACTCGGCCGAATCGGAGTCCGGATGAGGGAGATATAGCTGATTTAAAAATCACCTGCGTTGCAAAAATTTTTCGGGTGGCGAGTTTGCATATCAGATTTGTACGTTCTAATACAAAATCTACAGAATCTAATTGCAGATCTGAGTTCTTTGTAAAAAAATACCCAATTTCAAAAAAAAAAAATCCGCCGAATCAGAGTCCGGATGAGGGACATATCGCTAATTTAAAAATCAGTTGTGTTGTAGACATTTTTCAGGGTGGCGAGTTTGCAGATCAGATCTGTACATTCTGGTGCAAAATTTTAAGAATCCAATTACAGATCTAGGTTCGTTGCAAAAAAATACCCAATTTAAAAAAAAAAAAAAAAAAAAAAAAAAAAAAAAAAAAAAAAAAAAAATTCAATTGAATCAAAGTCCGGATGAGGGAGATAGCGCTGATTTAAAATCAGTTCATTTTTTCAGAAATATTTGTGACGGCGAGACAGTTGCAGCGCGAATCTGAAATTCTAGTGCCTAGATCAAGATTTCTATCACATGGGTAGATGCAGAATGGTCATGCCATTTCCGAAAATGAGTGATAATAAAGATTCTGAGCAATATTGATTAAACTATGGCCACTTTAAATTTTCACCAAGTAAGTGAATTTTTTTCGTGCCGTCTAGCGAGATGTTTTTTTACAGGAAAAGATAATAGCCCTACTATTGAAAAATTCATAGAAAGTCAAAAGTTCACATATGGGAAACAATGGAAACTTTTATTATCGCTTAGTTTCCAAGGTGAGGCTTACAAATGGTGGAACTCAATTTACAACAAGCAGTTGTTCGAACTTTCGGATAAAGAATTTGAAAAATTCCTTTTGCACAAATGGTCTCATGCTAGAAAACAGGGGAATGAGACATGTAAGAAGTTATTTTCTACTGGTATCTCCTTATTGCAGATTCATGGATGTATTCAAAAGGAGAAAATCATTGTGTCTATAACTCGTAGTTGCAAGCAAAATCTTATAAATGTCAATTTGGCAAAAAAATTGCAACTTCTAGCAAAACAAATGGAGCACACACAGATTAATAATAAGCAGGTGCAAGTTTATAAAGATTTGAAGATTTCTATGGATAAGTATGTATTGCATTTTGTTTTTTTATACTTCAGATATAGGTAACATGGATGTTGTTTTGGGATACCTTGGATGGAATCTGTGGGTACTATCAATATTAATGTGCAAAAGAAATTCCTGAAGCTCTGGTATAAAAAGAAGAAAATAACATTGCATGATATTTCTATTAAGACCCAAGCAGAGACTAAGGAAGCAGATGCACAAAGCTCTAATGACACTAACACATTAGTTGATGAGCCTTTAATGGTTGACAACCAAACACAAACATCAAACCAGGTACCAGAAAAACAGGGAGAATCCAACGAAGCTTAAACAGAAAATATTACAGGTACTAATACATCAAATGAGGACTCTATTGGAAGATAATAAACAACAACAGGCACCACAACATGTACCAGCTACCAATCAAGCTCCATTAGGTGGTGAATTAAAGAAAAAGACAGTGTTGGTTAAAACTTCAGTATATCACCACCCACATCACCTCGCAAGAAAACAACCAACAAGATGGCCATGAATTAGCCACAAGGACAACAACCCCTGCATGACAGATAGAAAGGGGCGATGATCTACCTACTACACATCAACACAGAAAAGTCGTCAGGG
This sequence comes from Pinus taeda, assembly GCA_000404065.3. Lineage (NCBI taxonomy): Eukaryota > Viridiplantae > Streptophyta > Pinopsida > Pinales > Pinaceae > Pinus > Pinus taeda. The sequence continues at coordinate 52,157 of APFE031345718.1, read as the reverse complement.
TCAACTTCCATCTCAAGCGAGCCAGGCACCAGCTAGATCAACGGTTCACCTTTCTCTAGGATGGCTAGATGCACGTGCATGGTACCAGTGGACTACTTTTTTTAGTAGATCTTATTATTTGTGTTCTTCTTATGTTTCGGGAACGAAACATGTTTAAGGGAGGTGGAATGTAGTATACCTAGGGGGGATAATATGGGGTACAGAGGGAGGTACCAAAGGGAATAAGGTAATAATGGGATGGGCCATAGTAATAAATAAGATGGTTAACCTGTATCATGTAAGGGATCACAAGTAGTTAGCAATAATGTAATAAGCCCATGGTATTAGGTAGATGGTATTGAAGGAACCATTGTAATAACCCATGGCATTGTATGTATGAGGCCTATATAGAGGCTAGAGACTCCCCATTGAGAAATGTCAAGGAATATTGTATGAACATGCATATGGCTTGTGGAGTGTTCTCCTTCCTTAAGGAGTGAATGTATGGTGTTGCCCTACCTTAAGGGTTTGATCAATAAAGAAGCATTTATCTATATTCAAATCTTGTTATTTCTTGGGTATATTTTTATTTTCATATATTTTCATATCAGATCTATAACAAAAGTACATTGTTCACTACAAGTTGGCTTTGTGGTAGAGGTAAAATGGTGCACCAACGATATGTCTATATTTTTAAACTTTTTTGACAATGACCATTTTGAAGATCACTCTTTCGTGAGTCGATTTGGAAGGTTTTTTGGGTTAGGTAGTTGGCAGAAGAAGAATGCACAACAAGAATGTGTCTGTAAAGGAGATTTAAATAGTTCAGGAGGAAGTGTCAAAGGGAAGAGATAGAATATGAATTATTTCTAGCATAAAACCTATGCCTAATGAAGACATGAATCCAAATATAGATTTGAATCAATGCAAAGAATTTGAAGAAACTGATGCAATATTAAAACAATTAATGTGAATTCTTCCATCTTTCTCAAGTAAAAAATTTAAACTTTGGGCACTGAAAATGGAAGGACTACTTGGTTCAGTAGATTTACAACAATTTATTCAAGAAACTTCTATAAATCCCCATGATAAGAGTAGAGGTGCAATACCATTGTTTCTTATTATATCGGCACTATATGAAAACATTTTGTTCAGTATTTTGCATGAATTTGGTGAAGTATGTAATGCAAAATTATTTTGGGATATTCTTGAAATGAGGTACAACATGAAGTAGAGTGAGAAAGCCGAAGTTGATGAAGGTGTTGTTGAAAATGGTGATTGTGTTGAAAGTATCATAACTGAAATCGAGATTGAAACTACAATGATCACTAAAGAGAGTATGTACGTAACTAATAATAAAGTAACATGTGATAGTAAGGAAACCCCCTATGATGCATTATTTAATGATGAATGTGCAATAACTTTTTTTTTTTTCAGTATGCAAAAAGTTGTATATTAGATAAAAAAAAGTTGGATCATATACATCAAGCACCCTCTAGAATAAACATAACATCATTCCAAATTTAACAGATTGCCAAAAACAACAAATTCCATTAAACTGCCACATAACCAGATGTAATCATACTTACTTAAGTAATGAAAGCTTAAGCAATATGATCCATAGGAGAGCATATTCCCTCTAAATCGACATCAACAATAATAATAATAATAAAATTCTAAAAAGTTTAGCATCCATATACATAGTGTTCCAAATCCATATCTACACATTAAAACTATTGTCAATAATATGAAGTATGATAAAATAGTTTTTCCAAAAAGAAAAATAAAACAAGGCATTGTTGATGTGAAAAACTTATCCTGGGAAGGTGAAATCCACATAGTGTGATTGTTGTGCCTCCATATAGATAACCATCTGTACTTTACCCATTTCACCAAGAAGTCCCTTCTTTGAGAGCGAGTCTGCAATATGATTGTATTCTCTTCCTATGTGATGAATAAGAGGATGCACTATCTGTGTCCAGAGGCAACCAATTCTCCTTAACCAGCGCAGAAGGGAGGGTTGATTAATATTGGCATTTCCCTTAACCTGATCCACAATAATCTTGGAGTCACCATATATATGGATCTCTGGGTTATTTAAAAAACTTATAAGCCATATGATACCCCATAATGCCATTGCCTCAACCTTGTTGTTGGTGCCTGAACCAGCATTCCAGTATGCCCTATACTACAAGTCAAGTGACATAACTAGCCATATGCCACAACAACAAATCTGGTTTTGCCCCATCGAAAAAAGCAATCAGATATACCATGTGAGGGGCAACACTCTTTTTCAGCTTCATGTGTTTTTGTAGAGTATCCTTTAGTAGATAAAGTGCAACTAATAAGATGATCTTATCATATATAACTCCAAAATCTTGAAAATTGTCCTCAAAGATACGTTTGTTCCTGCACTTCCATATAGATCAGAAGACAAAGAAAGGAATGATCCTCCAAACCTATTTTTTCTTGAGCCACCATCTCAAACAATATGCAACATTTTGAAACTGAATGTGAGGAAAATCAAAATAAGCAGCAAGTTTACCCCATACCTTAGAAACATAATGGCATGTCAAAAATAGATGAGTGTTGTTTTCCTCCTCTTGCTTGCAATTGACACATATACTAGGTCCATGCCATTGGCGTTTTTTTAGATTCTCCCATGTTAGATTATTGTTATGGAAAACAAGCCATGTGAAACAAATGATTTTGCATGGGATATGACATTTCCATTAAAAAAAAAAAAAAAATGGATCCGCCACATATCCACCTTCTACCTTGCACAGTTTATCATATAAGTTTGTTACCACAACGTTAGTAAATTTCATTTTCCCAAACCATATAAGCTTGTCATAATGCACCTCCCTACAAGTCCCCAATGATTTTAAACTAACAATAATAAATAGCCATTCATTTGCCATTTGGCCAGTCAGTCCCAACTGTATTGGAGAGTTCCATATAGGAAAGCAATCATGCCATGTTCGAATCAGTTGATTCCAAAACAAATAACCCTTTTGAAAAAGAAACTGACGCAATGAATCAGAGATGTGACATCCCCCACTCGCTCCATAAATATGATCAACGCCGATAATCATGAAGTGTCTAGATCCCATGTTCCACACATGTTGATTTAGGAGAATTTTTCAACTTTGTGAAAATTCCTTCAAATCGTCGAGCCTCCTGATGCGCCAATGGAATTTTTACGGTACCAGAAAATAAAATTTCTATCCTTCATATACTTTTTCTGAATCACCCTGCCCCATACTCCAAATCCAAAAACAACTCACCAAAGGGATTTAACCAATAATGCCATGCCAAATAGTTTAAGGTTCATGATACCCCATCCCCCCCCTGCATCTTTGGGCAAGCAATGTGATCAAATTTAGTAAGAAGATATTTGTGCTTTCGATTGCGACCAGCGCAAATGAAATTTACCATAATTCTGTTTACACCGTTTATAGTAGCCATAGGGATATAATATAAGTGAGCCTAGTAAATCCCCAGTTGGGTAAGCACAACCTTATTTAGTGTCACACGGCCACCCAGGGATAAACAACGAAATTCCTAGCCAAAAATTTGCTTGTAGAACTTATCAACCAACAAGTGTTAGTGGTTGTTTCCATAACAATTTGGTTTTATATGGTAACGGAGACATTGAATTCCATTCATCATTTGAGTCGCCTCAACCCAAAACAGATTCTTTATATAATTGATATCTTCCAAATCCCCCAAATCAAAATATAACATTGATTTGTGCACATTCATGGTCAAATCAAAAGCATTTTCAAATCTTTTAAAAATATAAAAAAGATGCATCCAGGATAGATGATAAAGTATGCCCATGATGAGCACGTCATCAACAAAAAAAACCATGTGATATTTTAATATTGATCCTAATATCCAGTGCCAGAAATAATTCGTCCTCAATCGCACACTTAATCCGCAGACTCAATCCATCCATAGCTAGAATAAACAATAACGACAAAAGTGAGTAGCCTTGTCGAAGTCCATGCACAGCTCGAAAAAAACTAGTGGGATACCCATTTATGTTAACAGCATAATTTATATTCTAAACGCATGCCATGATCCATTTTGCGCACCTGGATTGTAGCCCAATCTTTAGAAGGATCAAGCGAAGATACCCCCGATCAACTGAATAATAAGCCTTCTTTAGATCCACCTTCATAATAGTGGCATTTTGATACGATGTATGAATGGGATGCATACATTCCTGTGAAATAGCAACTACATCGTGAATTTGTTGATCCAGCAAGAAACCATATTGCCGAGCAAAAATAAACTTTGATAGAATATTGCGCATCCGCCTTGCAATAGTTTTTGAAATGATCTTATATATAATACTACATAATGAAATTGGATGATAGTCATTGAAAGTTTGTGCAGGCCTTCTTTTGGGTATAAGGGAAATATAAGTGGAATTAATTCGAGGATGAATATGCCCAGTACATCGGGACTCCTCCACCATATTCAAAATATAAGACTTAAAAATTTCATAGAAATGCATGAATATTTCAACCATCCAGCCGTCCGGACTCGAGCTCTTGTCTTTCATGAAATCCTTAAGAACTTCCAATATCTCCTCTATTGTGACCTCCTTAAAGAAACAATCATTTTCCCCCGCATCAAACATTTTCGGATACATATCAATAGCCCATAACATATCATTCACATCAACCCCATCCTTTTGTTTATATGATCTTTGAAAATATGATACAACAACATCACTTATGCCTTCCTGAGACAGTGTTCGGGCACCATCCTTATTTTGAATTTCCCAGATAGATTTTATGTTACGCCTGTGATTTGCATAATGGTGAAAGAACTTTGTGTTACAATCCCCTTCCTTTATCTAGATTTCCCTACTCTTTAGCCTCCAAGTTGCTTCCTGTGTTGCCAATATCTCTCTTTTCTTTTGCTCTAGTGCATTGATACAAGCACAAATTTCATCAAGAAGAGATTGTGATAACATCCATGGCGTTAATGCATCCAAATCCAGTTGGATGTCTTCCAGTTCCTTAAGCTGGGCCTTCATTTTCATTTTTTTCCATATTTTCACATTCATTCTGAGAATGCCCAATTTCTCCAGAATATTCTCCATAGGGGAGGAGCTCAAACCTTGGGTGGATGTCCAATAAGAAAGCACAAGATAATTAAAGGTTGGGTCCTCAAGCCAGGTGCGATTAAATTTGAAGGGCAGTCCAAATCTATGACCCCCTGTCTACCATTGAAGTGTTATAGGCCTATGATCCGATAAGAAACTATTTATAACATTTGACTGAATGTTTCCCAGCCGCTCCATCAAGCTCTCATGTATGATAAACCTATCTAGTCTTTTTGCAATGTATGCATCCCCTTTTTAGCCATTGTCCCAGCTAGGGACTAGCATCGGTGGATAAACATCGATGTAATTATGATCAAGAAAAGCCTCTCTTATAAAACCCGCCATAGCGTCCATTTTCCTCAACTTTCCCTAAATTTCATCAAGACCCACAATACAATTTAGATCCCCAACAATAATAAGTGAGGCAAGTTCCATAACACCAAATGCAAACAGTGCTTCCCAGAAGGCAGTCCTATTTCTATATGACCCATATACATTGAGAATATGAAAACGATTCCGAACACCACGCAGATGAATATCAATAAGAATATCGGCCGAGCATGAGAACGCTTTTGCCTGGACCCACAATGGATTCCATAAAACTACCATACTTCCAGATAGACCAGCAGCATATGTGGCTGCAAAATACCAATCAGGTAGCATCTTGCGGAAATAAGCAATGACATGTGACACTATGTGCATCGTTTCTTGGAGCAATATGATACACGGGCGAACAGATAGAAAGAGATGCTTTAGAGCCAGGAACTTAGCGGGAGTTCCTAATCCCCCGAGATTTAGTGAGAGGATGGCAGTCATGGGACACCTTGTATGGGCATCTTTGCTCCAAGAACCCAAGGTGACGGAAGATCAGTAATTGGTACCTATACAAGAAATCTTTCCAATGGGGAGTTTGTATGATTGTGCTTGGTACATACCCTAAAATGACGGCTCCCCCAGTTATTTTTGCGTCTGACCATAATATTACCAGCCGAGAAAGGGCTAATATTTGGAGAAGAATTAACAGAAGGTTTATGAATGGTTAATGACCTTAAATCAAGTGTTTTCCTTTTAAGAAGATCATCTAAATCACTTCCTATAGAGTTAGAAGGAGAATTCAACGGAGTGTGGACCAGACTCTTTCCATGGTGATGTCCCAAGACATTTTTCTTTCGAGGAGGGGACTGAACATAGGTTGCATATGATGGAGAAGGAGCCCCCGGTGGCTGAAAAAGATTAGGGCAATTTGGGCCAGCATGAGTCCTAAAAGACTTAAGCCCATCAAAAGCGGATGGGGAGAAACCTGATGATAGAGATTGTGAGGTCTGATGAGGCCAACAGGATTCTGGTAAAATAGAATAACTAGAAGAAAAAGGCGATGACGGAATAGTAATTGGGGGTATTCCATTTCTTAGAGAAGACTACTCAGATGAAAGAGAGTTATATGGAATATGATGAATACCTGAAGGGTGGCGCACTCCATTTCCAGGAGGGAGAACAACATCTTGGAGATATTTTTTCGGCGTTCGCACATGATCCCATCCTTTATATCTGCCACCAAATTGTCGTGGACAATTTTCCAAAACATGTACAATATGATGACAAAGAGAACATCGGAACGGGATGCCCCAATAATCTAATCTCTGTGAAAGATTTGTATCCCCAGTGTAGCCCAATATGATCTGGAAAGCTGCCTCGATATTCCCTCTCGATAGGGATCCACGCAACCCTTTTGGCCGGTGCACCAAGGCAATAGGTATCAATATACACAAATTTCCCAATTGCATTTCCAATATCTTCAAGATCCTATTTCGTCCATAGTTCGATAGGCAATCCGGGCAATTTGACCCAAATCAACTTGTTCGATGGTGTATTATTTAATGAATTAAAGCCTATGAACCATGAATGTAATTCCAGAAAGCTTCGTTCATCAATCCATGGATTTTTATTGATCTTAACGAGGTCCTCCTGGTTGAGGAAATGAAAGTTGTACCAGCCACGGAGCAATCTTACAACTGTCGGCAAATATCCCATAATGGAATTCCACTTTACTTCTACCCATTTCCTCATATCAACGTCAATCTACATGGAGAAATGTCAATGGCCCATCAAAGCTCTTTTTTTGAAACTGGAAATATGATCCAATAACCTTTCAGTATCAAAAAACACAAAGGGTGGCAGAGAAGTAGTTTTGATGGACTTAACACGATGCCCATTTTTTCGATGTTGCATTGCATGCAAGCCACCCCGCCCATCCTGGCATGCATGAACGCCAATTGGCATGAATCCATCACCTAATATACTATCCCTGTGCTTTGACCCATGTGGGCCATCTCAAACGTTTCCCTCCAGACCACCCATTTGACTAGACTTTGCCTCCATCGTGGCCCTAATAAATGCCTCAAGGTGTCAAAATATAAAATATCCATGACTGCCCTCCCAACTACCTTCCAAGATTTGTCAGCACCAGTAAGATTTGTCATACTCGGAAAGAAAATAATAGTTAAGATGACAAATCAAGTCAACAAGGAGAACACATAATAGTAAATAGGGAATGTATTGGCGACCAAACCAACGTACCCCACTAACTAGAAATCCAAATACCAAAAGAGAAATCACATACTTAAATTAACTCCACATAAGGTAACGCAAGCGGAAACATTCCCAAGATCAGGGTTTAAATGAAAATGTGAGGAGGATGACATATAAACAGTAATATGGGCAATCCCTGAGTCTCAAAGCACCCAGGCTGACGAAGTGAAAACGCGACAGAGTAATTGCAACAAGTGCCAATATCTAACAATGGATATGTGGCCACCAACTCCGACCAGTAGAGTGACCGAAATAGTCCCTGGAAAATTAGGTCAGCGGGAGCCGAAGATAGATCCAAAACTGGAACTGAAATCCCTGGAATAAAAACACAGTATCAAGACTTAATACCCCGCACAGCAACACAGACAATAGCATCCCTTACTTGACAACTAGAAATCACCCAGACGAAAGCCAATATAATTGCGTGGCTGAGATACAAAGAAAAAATTAGTACAAAGATGCCCAAACTGGTGTAGTTGGAAATAATTAATTCTACTTGTCTATGGTTGTAATTCTCCATTTGAGGAGTTTGTTCCTACATAATAAGGATTTAGTTTCTTCTAGTTTAATGTGTGGTTGAGAGAATCTCTCAACCACACTGGTGTGCGTCCAAGATAGAATTCCTATCTTGAGACTATTGATTGTATAAATATGTGTATAATTTCCTCATTCATTAATAATAGATAATATGTTGGTTGTGCTAATTTTATCTTGGTATCAGAGCCTGAGGGCCTAGCCCCTCGTGGTCTGGGCTGCTCCTGCGCTGAAGAGAATAAAGGTTTTGTGAATATTTGTTTGTCCATCATCTGCTGTGCTTGTCGTTGAGTGCCGCCACCGGGCTGTGGGCGATGTGCAGGCCGTGCTTGACCTTGTCGTTGCTTTTTTGCACTACTGTTGTGCTCACAGTCTTTGCACATGTGGTGGAACATGTCAACTTCGCAACAATGGGCGAACGTCTCACATTGCGTGTGAGGGAGATGATGTTCGCAGCAATCCTGCGAAATGAAGTGGGGTGGTTTGATGATAACAGCAATAACAGTGGCCTGGTGTCTTCTCCGTTGGCGTCGGACGCAACATTAGTGAGAGGTTTGGTGGTAGACCGTGGGTCCATTCTACTGCAAACCTTGTCGTTGCTGATTATGTTCACAGGAGCCAAGCTGATTGGTATCGGATTAGATCGGAATTGTGGCGTTTGCAATTTTTTGCCCAGAAATTTGAAGCTTAAATTGGCGATGGATTGTTGTTAGGCCGGACAAAGTGCCATGTTGAGAATTGTAGTGTGGAGTGAATTATCTTCGGGAGATCGATCATTCCAGAAGACGTTCCACAAATTCCTTTTATTCTGAATTCTTGAGCAGATTCGATTGTGATGCGTTATTGAAGAGCTTACTGTGCGAGAAACTATGTACTTCTCTAGTCGATGTCAAGGGGTTGGAACCATATTTGCACACTGGAGGGTAAGATCTCATGAAGACACTGTTTTTTCGCCGTAAATGAGACTTTATTACCGCAGAAGCGGCGGTTCTGGGGTCATTTGTTCCTGTTATGAGGTGGAATTGGTGGCTTTTAGTGATAAGTGCGCAGGATGGGCTCTAGCAATGAGATTGCGGACAGAGCTCTGGAAATATTTAAAGGATTAGGTAGGACGATTGCTTGGACGGTGTTGATATTTTTGACGCAGGTTGCAGAAACGGCTAGCTTGTGCTGCAGTGGTCATATGTATAGATGTTCGCTGCCTCTGGAAGAGGTTAAAACGCAACTTTGCAGCTTGTTTTTTCTGCCGGGGTCGGCGGTCTCCTCTTTGGATATGACACGAGTGATATCCGGGGCTTTGCTGTATATTCGAGATGATTTCGCGGCAGTAGAGAATAGCTCATTCTTGCAGGGGAAATAGTGAGTGTGACCATTGCGACTACTATAATTGGAGCGGCAGTCGGAGGATTCGATCGGATTCCGCTGTTGGGCAGCTGCCGCACAAGAATCTGTTGTCGCTCAAGGGCTGGTGCTTTGAAGAACCAGAACTTCTTTTGGTTAACATGAAAGTTATTTTTTTTTATTTTTGGGAATTATCCATAACATTATTAAGCCTTATTGAGCTTAGCTAACTCAATGTAAGTAAAGTTGTTTTGTTAGAATTCATGACTCTAACAAATGACAGGATAAGCATGGAGTTCCAAGAAGTTATTTGAACAGATAAGGATGCCCACGATGTAGAAGAAGATGAGGTAATGAAGCAACAACAACGGTTATGGTGGACAACAAAGTAGATGTTTGTTTGAAGTAGTGTAGTTTGTGGAATAGACTCCCTAGTATGTTATAATAGTTATTGTACGTACCCAGAAATTCCAAATGTTGAAGTATGGAATGTAAGCCTTGTAAAGGCATTTGAAAGTTCGTGGTGATCTTAAAACCACCTTGTAATGGTTTATGGTCAGCCTGAAACCATCTTTTGTCACTGTAATGTGATGGTTGGTGGTGAGCCAAAAACCATCTATAGAGTCTTAGTGGCTACAGGATTTGCCCGGTGGTGGCATATTGAAGTTGGCGGATTTGCCCGGTGGTGGTAAATCGGACTTGCCCAGTGGTGGCATATTGAAGTTGGCGGATTGCCCGTGGGGTAAACAGGGACTTGCCGGGTGGTGGCATATTGAAGTTGGCGGATTTTCCCGGTGGTGGTAAATCGGACTTGCCCGGTGGTGGCATATTGCCTGAGTGGCTAACGTGTACACGGTAGCTTTGTGCTCGTAGGAGAAGGTAGACTGCAGTAATACCTGGCTCACGGTCTCCGATATTGGTGTGTCTGAGCATAAGAGGGTTGGTGCACTTTTCTATCTAACAGTTGCGTCGAAAGGCGCAATCAGCGCAACTGTTTGCAATTGTTATTTGGAGATGAATATTTGGCTTAGAAAGGCACTGATCTCTCTTTGTTTTTGGAAGTTTTGTACATGCAATTCGCCTTATGGTGGTGGATTTGACTATCATGACAAGTAGTCATTAAGGGGGGGAGTTGGAAATAATTAATTCCTACTTGTCTATGGTTGTAATTCTCCATTTGAGGAGTTTGTTCCTACATGATAGGGATTTAGTTTCTTCTAGTTTAGTCCGTGGTTGAGAGAATCTCTCAACCACACTAGTGTACGTCCAAGATAGAATTCCTATCTTGAGACTATTGATTGTATAAATATGTGTGTAATTTCCTCATTCATTAATAATAGATAATATATTGGTTGTGCTAATTTTATCTGGTGTGTATATGGAAAATTAAGACAGGCAAAAACCCCTCCCAAATGAAGTCAAACAACAACCAGAAAAGATCTCAGAGGCAGTATGCATGTGGGCGATGTTTTGTAAATGATAAGTGAGCAGTGTATATGCGATAAAGAACTAGGATGGCAACTGCAAATATCGGAAAAATATGTGCCAATTCCACCCGCATCAGCGAGAGACAGGTTCTAAAAAACATATCAGAAATTGAAAACCACAACAGATTTGCATACTAGAGTAATGAAACAACGCAAAGTCTAAATACTGCATACAATAAAGATTTTATAACGCAAAATAGGAGAGAAAAGCCAAAACTAGTGCCCAAACCCGATATGAGCAGTTCGAATGAAAGAGTCGTCATCCTAGAATGTCCATCCGATAATACAATGTGGATAGAAAAAACAGATGAGCCAAAAGGAAACGTCCTCAAAATTCCAAGAGCAAACCACAGAGTGACCCAAGGTATATCACCATTAGTACAAGGGGACTGTAAATACCGATCGAATGTCAAGTCGACCCTCGCATGAGGACACTCTAAGCCCAGTGGCCAAGCTTCATGCTATCTACTTCAAGTTCATGTGCAAACCACTCATCATGTGATTTCTAGCTTGCCTTGCTTCACAAAACTTTTGAAGTTGTGTCAAAGAAGAAACCAAAAATGAATAATATATGGCATATTGCACCTTAGCAAGATTTCAAAAAAAGGAAACTACAATAAGGAGAGCCCACCACTCACTTATGAACCATTATGTGAATCCTTGGTAACTTTAGTTAAATACAATAATGAAAAAAATTGAAATGAAGGTGAGTTACAAATGTTACAAGAAAAAACTACATAGATAAATTTCTCAATGGAGAGAGAACCCAAGTTGAAGATCAACTAGATGGGCAAAATAAAACCGAGTACAATGATTGTAATGTAAAAAAGAATGAAGATTTGGGAGGAAGACAAAGATGCAGAAATGGAGGAAACTCTCAACATAAAGGTAAATGAAAATAACTCAAATTATGATGATTTTGTGAATCTCATGAATGTTTCTCACTATGAAAATATTAGCAACTAGGAAGAAACAACAAATTTTGAAGAAGAGCTAACAAGATTTGAAGATGAATTATAGTTCATTAAAGCATATAGCTTCAAACACCATATTCTAATGGAGCTTGCACTAAACTTAACACTAGTAGACAATAGAAATGAAGAATGAATGAACCATACAAGAGATAGAAATTGAAACAACAATGGCTACATTTGAAGAAGTTCATGACATTATAATGCATTGGAGCCCTAAAGAAATTAGATATTACTATGAGCTAATATGGCAGCAATCCACTAAACATGGCATATATGAATATAATGACAAAGTGCAACAATCCACTTATGAATGTAAGGAAGAATTTTCAAGCACTAAAGGCAAATCCAAGTCCCATGACCCTAATGTAGTATTGCAAATGATGATAAGGCCACAACCTATTTGCAACGTTCACTTATAGAAAAGCTAAACAATGAAGCACTATCACCACTATTTAACAATAAAAATCAAGACAAAATTGTTGAAGTCAAATTGTAAGTCTGATTGAGACTTGCACCAAATGTAAAAAACTCATTTCTCCATTAAAGGAGATACTTAAAACTAATGGAGAAATGTAGTAATTTCTAAATAATATAATTATTAAAGGAGATACTTAAAACTAATGGAGAAATGTAGTAATTTCTAAATAATATAATTATTAAAGGAGATACTTAAAACTAATGGAGAAATGTAGTAATTTCTAAATAATATAATTATTAGTTGTTTGTTGTCTCTTTCAAATTGTGAATTTTATTTAGTTCGTAAATCCTATCTTTAAGCTCAACTTATTTATAACCCTATATATGTATAAGCTTTCTAACCAATTGAACATAAAATTGAGTGCAACCACTGGACCTTTAATTTTATATTAGTTGTTTGTTGTGTCTCCTTAAAGTTGAGTTTTATTTAGTTTGTAAATCCTATCCATGAGCTCAAATTATTTATAACTCCATACATGTATAAGCTTTCTAGCTATTTGAATGTAAAATTGAGTGTAACCACTTGACCTTTAATTTTATGTGAATCATTGTAACATCATCTCCATAATAAATTTGAAATTTAGTCGAGTGGTTATTAAAAAATGAACATATATTGTTGTTTGCCAACCCCATTACATACCAATTCAACATGCATGAACTTTAATTATGTTTACATAATTTTTAATAATCTCATAAAGATAACTGTAATATTAAAACATTTAACAATAAAAATGTTTTTTTGGTTTGTGGGGGCAAAATTTATAAAATCATTTTAAAAAGTATCTACTTATTTTAATCACTAACATGTAAATGTCACGTGAGACAAATAGATATAAACTTAAAATATTAATCTATTTAATTTACTTAATGTTAATTAATATATTTCTTATTATATTATCTCAAATAATTCTTTAAAATAAATATGTTAATTTATGGTTAAAGAATGACTTTGTATTATATTTAATTTTATAGATAATTTGAAATGTTAAGTAAATTTAAATATGTTTAATTTGTAAATAACACTTTAAAAAAAAAATATATATATTATAATATAATTATCCAAATTTAAAATAAAAATAATCATTATTAACTACAATGAGTAAATTATTAACTGACTTATCATCGTTATCCAGAAAAACCATGCTAAAGCTAATGGTCTTCTTACAAAACTGAAAGTAAAATTTTTAGGTACATTAACAGCAGCATCGTCTGCTAAAGCTTAATTCATGAACGCATGATTACATAAGCCCATAGGAGCGCTGTCTGTACAAAGTAATTACGAACAGCTAAATTATTGCAATAATAAAGAAAGCTTAATTGCCTAAAGAAATATTAATGGGAAATTATGATTCCAACAAAACTCTATTGAATTCCAGAATTCTAAATATTTTTATTAGAAATATTAATGGCAAATTATGATTCCAATAAAAACCCTATCGAATTCTCAATATTTTCATTTGAAAACATGCGCAGAAAACTGAACAGTTAGACTATGGCCACTTTATCTAGCCCTGCATCTTAATAATAAGAGACCTTAAAACATCTTACTACAGTTAAATACCGATGTTATCTGTTCCAAGCCCAGAAGTTAGAACCATTGTTATACTTCAAAACGTAAATGCTTTCATAACGCAACAGAACATAGGGACCAAAAATTGAAACGCGGTCCCGAGATGCATCATTTTGATATTACTAATAAAATCAACATCATTATCATTTTCATTTTACAGCAAACACTAGTAATGAAGATCATTGTCATTGTTATAGAATAACAGTCTGGAATGCAACGATAGACAAAATTAAAGAGGGCTGGAATCATCGTTTTTATTTATTTGATTTATCATATAAACACACAAAACAAGCTTTCTCATGAGCGACTTCAATAGACAGAAACAGTCCATCGTCACTACCATGATCGTTAATAGCATACTACAGTTAACACCTATACTTCAAAGTAAAGCACTAAAAGATAAACACCACCAGCCCACATTTGATTGCCAGCACACTTCATTAATGAACCCTGCCATATTAAAAAAATTAAAATAAAACCTTTAGTCCAAATTCCAAACTATAATCCAATGCAATATTTGTTAAAACAAACTTCCACAGTGAGCTGGCATAAAAAAAGAAAGAAGCAAAGAATAAGAAAAGAGAGAGGTGATCGAAAGCATACTTGGAACAGTCAACATTGGGAGAGATAGGCACGTTGAGATCAGTGACCTTGCACAGACCGGGCAGATTGGCGGCCTTCCCCAACTTGACCCCATATGACTGTGCTTGTGTCTTGAGGCAGTTGCAAACAGCCTGCCTATCAGGGGTGGCTTTCACTTGTGAGTCCAACCCACGAATGGAAGGACAACAAGCCGCAGCAGGGGTTGCTGCATTTCCTATAAGGTATGTAGCGCATGGAGTCATGGCACTCACCACCTGGTTGCATGATATGGCACCTTCAACACTCACAGCAGCCCACACACTCATCATCGCCACCACAAGGCCAACCACAAACACTGCCTTCACCACCCCCTTGCCAGCCATTTCTCACACTCCTCTCACTCACAAAGAACCAACAAAGATCACTAGGTAAATCCCCACACAGCCACACTGACGATCAAATGCAGAAGTGCACAACCAATGCGCTAGGAAACCCCATTAAATAGAAGAAGCTACCCATATGCTCCAATGTCCAATGCATGGCATTAAATGTCTCACCAAACAAGTCTAAGGCTCTAAGGTATTCTCTCATTTTCTCAACCAGAAAAGGTTCTTGTGCCTCGACGTTTACTTTACGCCTGTAAGATATTCTCTGCGAGAAAAGGTATTCACTCACTAACTAATAATTTTCCCCGGACGTACCTGCCCATACCGTCCAATGCGCAATGTATGTCATTAAACGTCTATCCACCCCATGCACAGGACTAGGTACGCTGGGCGTCAGGCTTTTATTACAAGGTCTTGTCTCATTAATATTCTCTCCTATATTTTCCATGATTGTTCCAGCCTCCAGGTTTGTCATGAATTTGACTCAGGAGGGTAGTTGAGTGAGATTAGAGTATAAATAATGTCTAGTTATCAGTAGAGTAATTAATTTAACAGATTAAGATATATAATTGTATTGTTGGGTAGCACTGGCCAGTGAGTAATTAATTTAACAGATTAAGATATATAATTGTATAGTTGGGTAGTAAGGATGGAATTTGAAGGTTAAATCATTTGTGATGGATGATTTGATTTGCTTGTCAAATATAGTAGGTTATAATAGGTTTTTTTACTATATGGAAAACACATTAATTTATAACTTCTTGATAGTGATAAGTAGGGATAAAATGAATTTAATGGGTAAATTGCTCATTATATGGTGATTTGCCCATCAAATATAGTTAACTGTTTTCTGCCTAGATTAGAATTGCATAAATAATCAAATTTTACTGGTGCTTCAGATTTGAAATTCTTATTCTTCTGATTTGAAATTCTTATCTTTGTGGCAAGTGCAAGCAACATTTTTTTGATTAATTAAGAAAAAAAAAAAAAAAATTGGAAAGTTTGAAACTTTTAAAGATTGTGACACTATATATCAGATACAACTATTTCATAAATGTTAAAAATAGACTAATGACAATTTGTCTTTTAAAACTTAAACTCATTCAACTTGTTGTTCACCAAACCACTCAAATTAAAATCCATCTTTTAATAA
>APFE031345718.1:3817-35627 GCA_000404065.3 Pinus taeda | reverse complement strand
CTACTGTACTAATTAAATGTTCTACCTTTGTAAGATTTTGATAAATAAAAAGACTTGTAATTGGAATAGAGATTGTAATTTTGATATTTTAATAATTTTTATTAAAATTTTAAAAACAATTAAAATATCTTATGAAATCGTAACCTACACTGCCAATTTTAAATTCTAATCAAGATACTGCTGAATAAAATACGAAGAAAAACATTAAAAACCTCACTGCAAAGACGGCGTCGCAAGAAAAACATTAAAATCCCACCTGCAAAGAGGGCCTTTTTAATTGGATGTAACGTAAGCTATGCGGCATGCGGTGGCCTTGGTTGATAAACTTTTAATTTTGTATCAAAATGTCAACGAATGCATTTATAACAAACTCATCCATCTTTCAATATTTCATCCTATGATGATGTAGTGACAATAATGTTGCTAGTTTGCTCACATTTGCTATATATGCCACTCTATTGAGTTTTTTATTTGTTTGTGTTTCTATGTCAATTATTGTGGGTTATTGCTATTATTCTAACTTCATCTGTTCGGAGATGAGAAGTTTTTTCAATATTAATAATGAAATTATTATTCAATTTCAGCATTATAATTGATTTTAAATTTTAAATTTTATTTAATTAAAATTTAGGAAAATTTTGTTACTATATTTTTTCTAAATTTTAAAAATGTAATTTTTTATAAAAAAAATTTAATCATTAAATTAAACAGTTGTCATGAATGATACATGCGCAGAAGGAAAGGGACCACTACCAATACTATCACAGACTTTACATGGACATCAAAACATAGGGGCACAATAGTACTATCACAAACTTTACATGCACATCAAAGCATAGGGGCTCAACAGTTCTGTTTTTTTGTATTTTTTATTTCTTTAAAGACAAACTATTCTCAGCAAAAGAAGCAGTTGAATAAGGAGAATCTTCAAGCAACCCCATCAGTTTCAAGGTACAAAAATTCATTTTATGGCTAATGAATGCTTTTCGTGTAATGATTTTGGGCATAAAACTATTGATTGTAGAGTTCATGGCACAAGAAGGAGAAAGCAAACTAGCCCAAGATTTGAGCCCTTTCCTATATTTCTTGGGCATATAAGGTGTTCATATGGCCAAAGATTGTAAGTTTCCTATTTCCATTATGGAATCTAGTTGGAAGAAAACAAGTCTTGGTGTGGATTTTTCCACCATGTATAAAAAGGATCCACAAGTGAAAACCAAAAGAATTTGGAAGAGATATGAGCTAAAATAAAATTGAGGCCAACTTAAAAACAATGGTTGAATTTCATGTTCTTGATTCCCTGTGCACTTGCAACTAGACAAAGGTTTGATTTTATCTTCTAAACACTTTTATGATCTGGTTTTGATCGACCCATGTAATGATGAAAAATACCTACACAAAACAAAAATTGGTGATTAGCTTTACCATATTGCATACTAAAGAATGAATCGATATGCAACTTATGTATGAATTAACAAAAGGGGGAAGGAGAAAAGATGCACATATGATTACAAACGCTGATATGTTTTTCATTACTTTGAAACTATGGTACTAAGGGCCTTTAAGAGTAATATATTCAAGGCAAAAGTGCGATTTTGAAGAAATGATTTGGTCAAAGGGGATAATGAAACACTTTTTTGGCACAATAATTCATTTCATTATGAATGCACTGTATATCACATTGATTGTTGGATGTGACATATTACTCCTCTTTGATTTCTTGATCAATATTGTTGCTTTTGGTCCTGGTTAATTAATTAACTTAATCAAGTTTGATCTAGTCTGCAATGTTGTTGTGGAAAATAATTAATATCTTGATCTGGTCATACCTCAAGTGATTTAAGCTAGTCATTGGTCCCACTTTTTAATTGCCATGTAAAACACTGATTTGTGGTTGGAGGTAGAGAGGAGAAATAATAGCCCATAAAATGATTTTTTTTTTTGGATGAAATTAAGAAGGAAGTTTTGGAAAAGTTACCATTACTTTGAGCAAAAACTAAAGAGAAGAAAGTGAGTTAGCATAAGTTAGCATGATCGTTGAGTAGTGCGATATATGTGAATCCATGCCCAAGCGTCAATGGATTCCCTAAATAGCGAAAGAAGGTTGCAATAGCCGATGGGATGGAGCTCAGAATAGGTAAGGTGTTGGTTGTAGCCAACGTGTAGAAATTATTATGCCTATGACTAGAAGAGGCAAAGAAATCCATTAGTATGTGAGATGTAGTTTAAATAGGTGAATGAGTTACTGATAAAGAAAGAAAGAAGGCATTTACAGTTATAGGCTAACCAAGAAAGGAATGTAATTGACATGAAAACTTAATGCAAACACACCAGTAATAACACATGAGTTACGTGGTAAACCTTGATAGGGTGTCAAGGAAACATCCATAGGGCAAGGGATTGGAATCTCGATTCAATCAATAATGATTCTCCATACAATAGTTTGGGCATTCATCAGTTTTATATGAGCCTCCTCAATTACATAACCGATGTTTTGGTATAAAACTAACTTGTTACTAATTAATACATTTTACCCAACTTTACATAATTAGTTGTCGAACTTCCAACAAACTCCACCTTGACAACAATTTCCTAATCCCTTGCCCATGCCCATTCATCATCTTTTCTGCAAGCCAAGAAAAGCTAAACACCATCGTAGCTTCTCTACTGTAATTGACTTTGTGAATATGTCTGCACGATTCTCTCGTGTATGGACCTTTTGAAGAGCTACTTTTCCGCCATCGATCACATGTCTCAGAAAATGATACCTTACATCAATGTGCTTGGTTCTGCTGTGATAAGCAGGGTTTGTAGCCAAATGAATAGCACTTTGACTGTCACAAAGTACATTCAATTTATCCTACTTCCTTCCAATCTCATCAAGTAAACCCTTTAACCAGATTGCTTCTTTACTGGCATCTGAAGCAGCGATATATTCTGCTTCGGTAGTGGACAATGCAACTATTTCTTGAAGCTTTGACATCCAACTAATTGCTCCACTTGCAAGAGTAAAGACATAACCTTTAGTATATCTTCTTTTGTCCAAATCACCTGCATAATCAACATCTACATATCTGCACACTGATCCTTCACTACCATTAAAGATGATGCAATGGTCACTTTTGCCTCTTAGATATCAAATCACCTATTTCACTGCTCGCCAATGTTCTTCAACTGGATTTTCCATGAACCTGCTGACAACTCCAACTGCATGTGAAATGTCAGGTCTTGTAGATACCATCACATACATTAAGTTGCCTACAACATTTGCATATGGTACATGAGATATATATTGCTTTTCTTCATTAGTTCTAGGACTCAAAACCAAAGAAAGCTTAAATGGGAAGTTAATGGAATATTAACAGGTTTCACATTGTTCATACAGAAATTTTCAAGAACTTTCTCCACATACTTCTATTGTGATAACCAAAGCTTACCATTTTCCCTGTCTCTATGTATCTCCATGCCCAAGATATGTTTTTCTGCTCCAAGATCCTTCATATCAAACGTCCTAGAGAGTTGAGCCTTTAACATGTTGATCTCTTCCATGCTTTTGCTTGCAATAAGCATATCGTCAACATACAAAGCTAAGATAATGAATATGCCATTGAAACTTTTGAAGTATACACAATGATCATACTCACTTTTAATAAAGTTCTGGCTCATCATGAAGGCATCAAACTTCTTGTACCATTGTCTGGGAGACTGCCTCAAACCATACAATGATTTCCTGAGCTTGCAAACTAATATTTTGTTGCGACCTTGTACAAAACCTTCTGGTTGTTCCATATATAACTCTTCATTCTAATCACCATGTAGAAAAGTTGTTTTAACATCTAACTATTCTAACTCAAGCTTAAGTAATGCAGTTAGTGCCAACACAGTACAAATAGAAACAAGTTTTACAACTAGTGAAAAGATCTCATGAAAGTCGATACCTTCAACCTGAGAATACCCTTTTGCTACCAATCTCGCCTTATACCTTTCGATACTTCCATCAAATTTCCATTCCAGTTTGAAGACCCACTTGCATCCAACAACACTTCTCCCTCCAGGAAGTTCTACAAGATCCCAGTTATTGTTCTTGGCTAAGGAATCCATTTCTTCTTCCATAGCTGTTTTCCATTTTTTTCTATCTGTATCATCTATTTCTTCCTGATAACAAGAAGGTTCTCCATCTTTAGTAATCAAAACAAAAGATAAAGCAGAATCTTCGTACCTTTTGGGAATTTTTCTTTCCCTTGTAGACCTTCTTAGAGTGACTAGTTGTTGAATTGGTTCAGAAACTTGAACTGGTTCAGAAACTTCAACATCTTCCTTTGTATCTTCAACACCTTTTTCTCCAGAAGTCTCTTCTTCCTTTTGACTGTCACCGAAAGGTCTAGCCTCCAATTGAACTTGTTGATTTGGCGATACCTGTTCCTGTTCAATTCTTTCAACATTTGATTTTAAAAGAGAAGATTCATCAAATGTTACATCTCTACTAATGACTATCTTCCATGATGCAGGATCCCACAGCCTGTATCCTTCCACTGCATAGTCTACCCAACAAAGACATAACATTTCGATTTTGGATCTAATTTTCAACACTGATTTTTAGGAATAAGAGAATAAGCATCACAACCAAATACCTTAAATGTGAATAATCACAATACTGACCCGTCCAAACTTCTTCAGGAATTTTACAATTAATTTCTATTGAAGGTGATTTGTTAACTAAATAACAAGCAATGGACACTACTTCTGCCCACAACTCCTTTTGCAAGTTAGCATTGTTGATCATGCTTCTAGATCTTTCCATAAGAGTCTGTTTCATACGTTCAGCAACACCATTTTGCGGAGGAGTATAAACAACAATTTTTTGTCTAATAATTCCTTCATCCTTTCAGTATTGTTCAAACTCTATTGAAGTGAATTCACCACCATTTTCAGTTCTTAAACATTTAATTGATTTGCATGTTCTTTTCTCTACCATTGCTTTAAATTGTTTAAAGACATTGAATACATCAGCTTTCTTTTTTAGCATAAAGACCCAAACTTTATGGGAGAAATAATCAATAAACATTAAAAAATATGGAGCACCTCCATATGATACAACAAGAGATGGTCCCCACAGATCAGAATGAATATAGTCTAAAATACCTTTACTATTATGATTTCCAGTTTTAAATCTCTGTTTACACTGTTTTCCATACACACGATGTTTACTGAAATTTAACTTCCAAGATTTCAGATTGGGAAGAGATTTACGTTTCATCAGTATATGAAGACATTTCTCTCTCATCTGACCCAATCGTTGATGCCATAGATGAGTACTTACTTCTTCTTTTTCTGACACAATCGCTGCTTCACTGATTTGAGTACTTCCTTTGAGTCTGAAAAGATTTTCGACCTTTTCTGCTTTCATAAAAACTAGGGTGCCTTTAAATACTTTCAGCACGTCATTCTGACCTGTAAACTTATAACCATATGAATCCAACACTCCCAAAGAAATCAAATTTCTCTTCAAATTAGGTACATGTTTAACACTAGTTAATGTTCTAACTATGTTATCATACATTTTAATCCTGATATTTTCCATCCCAATAGTCTGACATGATACACTATTACCCATAAACACAGAACCACCATTTACATTTTCATACAAAGTAAACCAATTTCTGTGTGGACACATGTGATCAGAAGCACCGGAATCTAACAGCCAGTGTTCTAAACCCTAAGAGGCATTACATTCAAGTGAAGTTTCATCTATCATACATAATTCTTCAGCAGATAAAACATCATCTATCATACCTGAATCGACCTGATTTGCTTCCTTCTTCGGGTTATCAGATTCTTTTCGTTTCCAACAGTCTTTCTTCAGGTGTCCAATTTTATTGCAGTGCCAACATTTTGCCTTACACTTCTTTCCCTTCAATTTAGATTTGGAAGATCCCCTTGTTTTTTCTCCTCTTTCCTTTGACCGTCCTCTAGCTATCATGGCTTCTGATGTAGTTGTTTGAGTACTGGATTTCCTTCATATTTCTTCAGACAAGAGAGCTCCCACAACTGATTCAAATTTCAAAGAATCAGCAGTGCTCAAGCTGATTGAAGTTACGAAGTGATCCCATGATTCAAGCAGAGAACACAACAAGGTTATAGCTTTGTCTTCTTCCTGAATTTTAACTTCCATATCTGTTAATTGGCATATGAGTGTATTAAAAACATTCAAATGTTCTGCAACTTTTGAACCCTACTTCATTTCGAAGACTGCACAGTTTTCTTTTCATATAAATTCTATTGGTTAATGACTTTGTTATATATAGTTTTTCCTAGAAACATGAAGTTGTACTTCATCCGCTAGGCATAACCTAATGGTACCGAGAGCTCAGGCATCTAAGTCCTCCCAGACTGAATCAGTCATGGTTGCAGGTTTCTTAGTTGCCCTGTCCAATGCCTTGTGCAACCCTTGTTGGACCAGCAGATCCCTAACTTTCAGTTTCCAAAGAGCAAAATTGCTCTTGCTGATGAATTTCTTCACCTTGAATTTTGCAGTTGACATCTTTGCCAATTTTTCCTAGGGTTTCAGTCTTTCAACCAGGGTTTATATTTTTTTCCCTTTCTTCAAAACCTTTTTGAATTAAAAAAAATAATTCCCCTTTTTTCAAAAAAGCAACCCTTCAACAGATTTTCCCTTCAAATTAATGAAAATCCTTTGTTTTTCTTTCCTTCAATTTTAATGAAAAAACCCTTTGATTTTCTTTCCTCCAAATTTGTACAAATTTCTGGAAAAGATTTTTTGGAAAATTTTCTCTCAAATTAAAAAAAAATTACCCGGATCCATATCTGCTAATCAAATTCATCTAGCGACAAGCAAGCCAGGCCTCTGACATCACCTCTGGCAGCACGCAGGCTCTGCTCTGGTAGCACCTCTGGTAGCATGCAGGCTCCTTCACTGCAACAGTGTTTCCCTTCACGTAGGGGTAGGAGCTTTCTCGATGGGTTCTGGTTTGGCAACGCAGACCCCACACACACTCACCTCTGGTTCGATGGCTCTTCCACGCAGAATGCAGGTCCATGGCGAGCAACATGCAGAGGGAAAAGTGACTCTGGCAGCACACAAAACGCAGGTCTATGGCCAGCAACACGCAGAGGGAAAAGTGACACTCTGGCAACACGCAAAATGTAGGTGCTTCCTCGATGGGTTCTTTTTCTCACAACTATGGCAACATGCAGTCGATGCAGCCCTTCATCAATAATGATTCTCCATACAATAGTTTGGGCATTCATCAGTTTTATATGTGTCTCCTCAGTTACATAACCAATGATTCGGCATAAAACTAAATTGTTACTAATTAATACATTTTACCCAAATTTACATAATTAGTGGTCAAACTTCCAACATAAGATTAGACTTTCGTGCAAACCTACAAAAATGGAAGCGTAGACCTGCGTGTAAAATTTCATGTAGAGAAGAAAAGGTGAACGCGCTTGGTGGTCGACTTGTAGTAAATGATATGGAGGTAGCGCAATGCCTCGAGGTTCGTTGTAAATATTGGAGGATCTGTTGTGCATATGACATATTTGGGTCTGCATTAATAACTAACGTGTGAAATGAACATTGCACAAACTCATAGTATGGTAAAATTTAAAGGGACAATGCAAATTTTATGTTGATCGATTCCTTTTAAGGTTGCGCATCTCATTGGACCCTAATGATCTATACAGTGTTTGAATCTGGGTTGAAAGACCTTCGAAGAATTTGTTTTCCTATCAAGATTATTCTGATAAAACTTCCTTCATTTTGGGGATTCAAACAAAATGACAATTGCAAAAAATGATTTGCTTTGGTAACAATAGTCTCATAGTAGCTGACACAACATTTGGAATTAACAAGCTCAAGTATTTTTTGTACATTCTTCCCGTCTTTGATTCAAACGACCATGCTCTCCCTGCAACGTGGGTTATTATGTGAAGTTTTGCAAGTGATGATGTTTTTAAGTGGACCAAGGCACCTCATGATGAAATCCATGCAAAGGATCATGCATGGAAGCTGACTGTTTTTTCCATTGACGACGCAGGGACAGAGGTTGCTACTATTAGAGATGCATTTCAATATCCCATATTGTTATGTTTATGGTGTGTTCGTCAAGCATGGCTTTAAAACATTACAGAAAAGTGTAGCAATATGGAGGTGCAGCGGGAGTGATGTTTAAGCACCTTGGGCATATCATGTATACCCGTTGGACTGGAGTTGATTTTGTAGATGTTGTGATTGAATTTATGCAGAATTAAGAAGATCAAAGTGCCTTCTTAAATATTTCAAATCTCGATGGGTTCCCAAAATAGAGATGTGGCTTGCTGCAATGAGGATTCTCCCACTTACAAGTCAGGAAACATGTGGTGCTTTTGAATCATCCCATGCGAGGTTGAAGAATAGGTTATTTGATGAGTTGGACATTGCTACATGTCAACGGGTTGATTGGTTGGTGCACAAGATGACCGCTGAGGTGCATTCTTACTATTGGCTTGATCAATATGCAGAAGAAAGTGGCTTTCTTGGAAACATAAGAGAAGCAATACATTAATTATGCCTCATGGCAGAGAGCAGTCCTAATCTCAAACTCTGATGTTATCTTGAATAATGAAGATCTTCGCTCTGCAAAGGTTGTTAACCAAAATTATCATACACAAACACATAGATGTTATATCACACGTCTAGTTGTTTTGGGGTTTTAGCATTATTATTGTCATCACACAGAGAATTCATTTTTGCTACTGCAATAAAATTATAGGCTCTACAATCTCGCTGAACTTGCATATGGATCAAGTGAGGAAGAATTTTTTAAGTTTAGAGCACAATGCTCATAGAGTGTGTATCCCTTGTCTGAACCCTTAGTTCACAAGGATTGGGTTTTGAATGAAATATAATTCAGATGGCCGCATGTTGAAGTAATGTTACCCTTTGTAGATGGATCTGAAGAAATATATACCAATGCGCGTATCTTAATCTTTCCTTGTTGTGGTGTTAACTTTGATTACCCATTAAGCACATTCGTAGCTATGATTTGAAGAATACATGGTAGCAATGACTATCAATATATAGACTTGTGATCAAAGGTAGAGAACAATTGTGAAACTACTATGTATGGATTTAGAAGAGAGAGACATCATTGTGTCTATGAGCTAGCAAGAGTCTTGTAGGGGCAACTATGAATTGTATTGTCTTAGATATGTATTAACATCACATATCCTATAGTTTATATGAGTGTATTGTTGATGTATCTTGTGAGGTTGAACGCATGGTTGCTAGAGTAATTATGTTACAGTAAATTTTGTATTGTTGTTGTTTCCATGTAATGAGAAATATGAGTTTGCTCATGTCTTGAGAGTATGGTTTACAGAGAGAATATTGTTGCTAGGGTTGATTCAGAGTCTATTGTAGAGTGTCAATCAATTTTTGGATGTAGCAGAAGTGTCATTAATGTACCATCATTGCATTAAGTAAAGGACGTAATTATCGAGTCCATGGAGTCTTTGGTGTCATTTGATTGCATCAATCATGTAAAATGTCTATAAAGCTTTATCTGGTCCATGAGGTGGAAGCCAACAGCAAGAAGGTATTCTTTGCAGGATGATGATGGTGCTCAAGGGACCATGTGTGTTGTGTACTTGCTAATTTGATACAGTCATGATGATGATAGTGATGATTGCCAGAGGGAGCATGTCTATCATGTGCTTCTTGATTCGATGGATACTATGTTGCTGCATGAGAAGAGATGCTTGACGGATATGATTGTTGTTATGTCTATGCTGGAGGATGTTTTGGTTGATGTTTATATGTATGTTATTGCTACATTGGTTGAGAGTGTTTGATGTGGATGGAGTTGTTGGTGTTGTTGCTTATGACGTGTTGTTGTTGATGGCTATGTTGTTTTTTAGATGTTGGTATTGCGCACACTATGCTAATGAAGAGGGTCTGTTGTTCTTGTTTGAGCTGGCTTGATAGTGTTGTTAATATAAATGGAGTTATTGCTTGAGTTTGCTGCTAGTATACATATGTTTTGTTGTTACTACCATGATATGAAGATTTTGTTGTTGGTGTAGTTGGAGCTATTGATTGGGTTTGTTGTTGCTAGACTACATCGTTTTTTAATATTTCTTCTACTAAGGGTTGAGTATGATGTTTTTGCTTCATGATAGAGTGAGTTATGTTTGTTTATGCTTGTTGAGACCCAACTAATGTCTATGGGGGATTGTTGTTGACCCAATGATGATCA
Source organism: Pinus taeda (assembly GCA_000404065.3). NCBI lineage: Eukaryota > Viridiplantae > Streptophyta > Pinopsida > Pinales > Pinaceae > Pinus > Pinus taeda. The sequence continues at coordinate 25,368 of APFE031345718.1, read as the reverse complement.
GTAGAGTGATGATGTTATTGATGCATTTTAGCCATTTTCTATTGATGTCAAAGGAGGAGTGTATGAGGAGTTTCAGAGGTTAATATCTGATGGATAGTTCAGATGGAGATGCCATCATTGCCAAAGAGGGAGATTGTTGGCATTGATGATGCACATGTTGGTGTAGTGTTACTAGTTGGAATTGATGCCAATCTGGTAGTCTAATGGATTTGGTGGTTTGTGCCATTGGTTGCAGATGTTTTATTATTGCAGGTGGTTTGACTTGGATTATGTAGTTGTTATGTATGGTTGATAATTTTATGCATATAGCTAATGACAATTGTGCAAGTGGTTGGAGAGTTGTTGAGCAGGTTGGTAGAGGTATGGGGTGAGATGTTTTTTTATTTTTCTCTATACTCTGATACAATCGCACGGAGCTAGTTTCATGTGTGTGGTTGTAGGCCTTTAACCACATGGATGCAATCTTGTGGGTGTGGTTGCAGCCAATTTTTTCATGTGTTGATGGTGCGGTTATAGGACTAGTCATGAGTATTGGTATTTTCCCTTGGTATTGGTTCAAGGTTGATTGCTATATGTTTTTGTGTGTGGTCTGGGTCGGCACTTGGTATTGGCATTACAAGTATTGATATTACCATGATATCTTCCTATGGTATTGGCTTGGAGATTAACATGGAACATGGGTCTGTGGTATTGGCATAACCATGGTATTGACTTGGAGATTACCATGGTATAGGTGTTCACGGTATTGGCATGAATATTGTATTTGCCTGTGTTATTTACTTGAATATTACCATGGTACATGTGTCTGTGGTATTGGGAAAACCATGGTATTTTCCCATGGTTTTCACTTTTAGAGATTATTGAGGATAATTTGACATATAATTTTGTGAGAGTATTGAGTTATTGATTTGGTGGTGTGAGAGTGAGAGTGTGCTACAATGCTGGGTATAACATATTGTATATTTGTAGCAGGTTTGTGCAAAGTGTTTTATCATATTAATTTTCATATTAGATTAGAGATAGGTTGTTGGGTTGCTCATGTTGAGCAAGTTTGAGAGCTCAGTTTGAAAATGCATGAAATGAGGTTTGGATGGAGGTGTTGTAGGCGGTGAGGCGTCATAACATGCATTGTGTAGATAAGTTGGGGGGCTTCTAGCAGGCATATCAATACGGGAAGCAGTTTCTCTAGAGTCCAGTAGAGTTGGGCGAGGCTCATTGGTTGTGGTGGCTTCCAGCTAATAGTTGTTCGTAGAGTCGTGAGAGAAGAGTCTTTTCAACTAATGTTGCTAGCGGACAGTCTTAGTAGTTGAGTCTTCCCGCTAGTGGGTGCTAATTCCACTATGTAAGAATTTGTTCAGCGTAATAGAAGATTTGAGAAGCAACAACAATGGGTGATTTTTTTGCTCTTGATGCTTTGACATTATTTATCATGTTTTTATATTATTGTTGTGGTGATTATACATGAGTTGATATATTGATTTCATGTTGGTTTCATAAGTTTAGCTGATGGATTACTGAATCTAGCATTTTGGTAAAAAGAGTTAAAAAATTATATAATCACAGTCACTATTGATTCAGGCGCCCCCTTCTCAGTAGTGAGCTCATTTCCAATAAAAAGTTAGCTCAAAATTCCACAAAATTACTAAAAGTCTCCATTCACATTGAAATTTCAATTACTCAATTTCCTCTAAATTTTAAACATGTAAATTTTTATAAAAAAATACATATTATCCATCGTTAAACCCACTCAAACTTAACATACAAAAGTAGCCATGTAAGTTAAATCACCAATTTTCAACTAAAAATAAAATTATAATAACTAAATCAAAATTCCAACAATATACCAAAATTATATTTAAAATTCCAAGTTACTAAAAATGAGTTTTTATGGCTCTTTCTAACTATTATAAAGTAGCCATGTAAGTTAAATCACCAATTTTCAACTAAAAATAAAATTATAATAACTAAATCAAAATTCCAACAATATACCAAAATTATATTTAAAATTCCAAGTTACTACAAATGAATTTTTATGGCTCTTTCTAACTATTATAAGTTTCAGAATTCCAAAAACAAAAAAAAAAAAATCAAATCTTGAAATTTTGTTGTTTAAATTGTTTTTTAGTGTCAATATAAATTCAACAACTTGAAAACTTATAAAACACAAATTAGAAAAATTCACAACTCAAAATAATTCCAACACGTTACTACAAAATTTTGAGAAAAATCTATTTTAAAAAAAAACAAAAAAACAAAAACACTTCAAAACTTATAACAAATATGCTAACAAGTCCTATTGCCACTTTCCCTACAAGGAAAACTGCCCAACCCAAGAGAAGACGAAGGCAATCAGCTTCTGAAATCACCGAAGAAGACTAATGACCACTGTTTTTTTTTCTGGCCCTGTTAGCTACGTGAGGATAGGGCCTACGTGGGTGTGGGTTGGCAAAGTCCCACAGGTTGACGGACCTGACATGGGATAAATAAATAATAGAGAAACTCCACTTGAAGATAAAAGTCTAACGATCTTTACTCTGACGGTATTTTGACGGTATTTTCATTGTATTCAGACTTGGCAATTGTCCAACACTCCAAAGCACGTCAAGCTGGTAAACAGTATATTCTTTGAAAGAACAATTGTGTTCTATGAGAGCTTATATACTTGATTTCTGGTCACTGGGAAATATTTGTTCTTTTTGTTGAGGCTTGAATTTAAATACAACATCTGGATTGGGGCCGGTCGGTGCTTTTCCTTCCTTCTTAAAACACCAGTGATTGCATGCGAGAAACTTGAAGCCTCACCATCTCCCGGTGGAGATAAGCAAAGGGGGTTGTGAAGATATCAGATCTTGAGCCATTTTACAATCCTATGTGAGCACACTAGGCTTATGCTTATTGCCAACATGATGTTATGATATTAAAAAATGGAATTGGTGTATGTTGGATGGACTGAGGAGCTTTCCTCTGACCTCAACCTCGCTAGGGTTTTTTTACATATTATCCTCTCTGCATCAAGTTACGGCTATAAGCTATTTTACATGGGAACATGTAGTTTAAGATTTAGCTCTAGTCAATACAGTTTTGTCAGTTTATATGAATGAATAGAGAACATGTAGTTTAAGATTTAGCTATGTAGTCAATGAGATAGTTTTGTCAATTTAGATGAATGAATAGAGATGTATGTGAATACCCACGTGGTCTATTTTTGCTTACAGTTGGCCAATTTTTTGGTATGATTATCCACGATATCTAGCCTTCTATTAAAATTTAGGATTGGATCACTACCCATCTTATCTTAGAAGCAATTATATTAGGTTGCTAATATTCGGGATTGGATCAATCATATGGACATTGAGTTGGACCCTAACTCTGTTGTTTGACTTTTGTTTCTCTTATATGGTAAAATTTCTATGAACTTGCTTGAGTACTTTTTCTCTTCAGTTCTTCTACCATTATATTAAGGCAAAGTGGGTTGTAGAAAAATTGTCAACAAGTTGTTATGATCTTCAAATCACAGAGTTGGTGACTTGTGTGAAAGGAGGATAGACTTGGGTGATAGACTTGGGTGTTTTCCTCTGAGCTCAAGCTTACTAAGGTTTCTTATTTAAAGTCGTTTCTGCTACTGGGTTAGAAGTTATCCTAATCCTACATGGACAAACTTGTCGTCCTTCTTATGTTTCCCATTTAGGACTTCTCTAAAGATCATGTGCTTCAACTCAATTATGAGATGTAGTATGGTTCCAAACTAGGCTTTTAATGTAGGCCCAACAAGTGAACAGAAGTTTAGCTATTGTCTTCCAAATTCATTTTGGAGATTTTATAATTAAGTGAAATAGATTACTATGCTCCTACCTTCATATCCTGGATCATAATCAAGTACTTGTATATTTTTTAAGAGGCAATGAAAGATTAATCATGATGGAATCAGTCCCTGCAAGATGATGAAGAAAACAATCTGTTGATTGTCTAGACTATCCTGGTTAACCTACAAGGATAACTGCTACCAGCCAAAAAAAAAGGTAGGTTCTTATCATGTGAATAAGCCCATTCCCTATGACTTACCATGGTAGAAATGTTTCATTTGGCTGTTAGGAATATCATGGAATGGTTTGAAGTTGCACATGCTTCCTTCCACGTGGATGTTCTTTTGAAGCATGGTTTTGATTGCCGTTATAACTTGTATGATATTGTAATGGCATAGTATTAATGCATTGTAAGCATATCTTTTCCAAGCAAGGATAAGACATGTTGTTTTGTATGATATTGTAATGGCATAGTATTAATGCATTGTAAGCATATCTTTTCCAAGCAAGGATAAGACATGTTGTTTTTAAAGTCACTTTAGAATGAGTTCGTGTTAGAAGAGTAATATGGATACTAAGTTCAAAATCGATCGATAAAGCTGTCTTTTGTAACAAAAGAAATTAATATAATTAGTGGAATTTAAAACAAGAGTAATATGGATACTAAGTTTAAAATCCATCTATAAAGTTGCTTTTTGTAATAGAAGAAATTAATATAATCAGCTTGAATTCAAAACTATTATGAGGATGTCTGGCTATGCAACTACAACATTTTCTTAATTATTCTATACAAGGTATCATCTCTTAGGCATGAGACCAAATTAAGTCAAAGTTGTTAGTGCCCATGGTATTCACAACCCATGGTATTGAGCCCATGGTATTGTAATGAAATATTTGTATATAAAGGGGTGTGAGTAAAAAAGGAAATGTATGGGTGAGAAAGAATGAAGCGAGTGACATGTATAAAGATTTTCATTGTGATAATAAAAATCTACTAAACCTTTCCCTCCTGGTTTTTCCCCAAAATGGGATTTCCATGTAAATGTGTTCTGTGTTTAAATAAATAGTCTAGGTTATTTCTTGTTTTAGTGCAAGATTTTTAATTTTTATTTTTTGGTTAAATAAAGTTTCTGTTGTATTTTATTAACAACTGGTATCACAGTGAGGTTGTTCTATTTAATTTTTGGTGTATGTCAGGTTATTGTTGAGAAGAATTATGAGCATGGAGATAGTGACATTAAGTGATGTGGAGAAAAAAAATGGGACTAATTTTTCCCTATGAAAGGCGCAGATGGAGGACATAGTGATTTTAAAGGATCAATATTTTCCAATTGAGGGAGTGGTGAAGAATCCCTCATCAATGATAGATGGAGAATGGAATAAGCTGGATAGAAAGACCATCGCCACAATTCATTAGTATTTGGAAAAGAATGTATATTTTAATGTCGCTGGAGAAAAGACAACAAAAGGGTTGTGGAAAAGCTACATGATTTATATGAGAAGAACACAGTATTGAACAAAGTCTTATTCATGAAGAAGTTGTACAATCTCAAGATGAAGGAAGGTGCTTCAGTGGCGAAACATTTGAACGAGTTTAATATAATAACAAGTCATCTTGCCTCTATCAAAATTATTTTGGATGATGAGATTAGAGTCATCTTTTTATTGTGCTCTATGCAAGATAGCTGGGAGAATTTGATAGTAGCTACTAGCACTTCAACACTTGCAGGGACCCTAAAGTTTGATGACGCCAATAACAGTTTGATGAACGAGGAGCTGTGTCACAAATCAATTGTGGAAAACCATGGAGGAGAAACTCTAGTCTCAGTTGATCGTGGAAGGAAAATTGAATGTGGTAGACAAGGGTGTTCAAAATCAAGAGGTAGATCTAAATCAAGAATGTGAAGACTCACCTTTTTTGTCGTGGAAGAAAAAGACACAACAAAAAGGATTGTTGGTTTTGGAAGAAGGAACAGAAGGAGCAGAAGGAACAAAAATCAATCAACACAAATAAAAAATCAAGCAACACAAAGGAAGGTGAGACTATTGTTGTAGCTTCTGAAAGTGGAGTTTTATTTACTATTTCAGTAGAGGAATCATGTTTATATATTTATAGCAATAGCAATGATTAGGTACTTGACTCTTGAGCATCTCACCATGTGACCCCATGTAAAAACAACTTTGTTACATATGAAGAAGTTGATCATGGTAGAGTACATTTAGGAAATAATCATTTTTGTAATATTGTTGGAGTGGGAGATGTTTGAATCAAGACAAAGTATGGGCAAGGTATCTTGTTGAAACAGGTTAGGTGTGTCCCAGAGAGGCATATGAGTTCGATATCTATGGGACAATTGGATGATGAAAGCTACTCCACAACCCTTGGGAAAGGTGGTTGGAAAATTACTAAATGGTCATTGGTTTTAGGTAAAGGATCCAAGACATGAACCTTGTATTTAATGAAGGCAATAACAAATCTATCATATACACTCTTTGCTGCAAAAGAAGAAAACTCAGTGGAGTTATGGCATAAGTGCTGGTGCAACATAAGTGAAAAGGGGCTAAAATTTCTTGTTGGTAAAAATATACTTCCAGGCTTGAAATCCTATGAACTTGATCTTTGTGAACATAGTATTTGTGGTAAGCAAAGAAGGGTTTCTTTTATCAAAGGTGATCATGAAAGGAAAATAAATTTGTGAGAATGAATACACTCAGATGTATTTGGGCCACTGAATATGAAGTATTTAAGAGGAGCTTCATATTTTGTTACATTCATAGATGATGCATCTAGGAAGATTTGGGCCTACCCTATGAAAAATAAAGGTGAGGGGTTTGAGATATTTCAGAAATTTCATGTTGTTGTTGAAAGGGAGACTAATAAATTGCTCAAGTGTTTGAGAACATATAATGGTGGGGAGTATTGCTCCAATGCATTTAAGAATTATTGTAATAAGTCTGGCATTAAACATGAGAAGACTGTGCCTAGTACTCCACAACAAAATGGTACTGCAGAAAGGATAAACCACACTATTATGGAGAAGGTGAGGATTATGTTGTCGAATTCTGGATTGGAAAATAATTTTTGGGTAGAAGGAGTAAGGAAATCTTGTTACCTCATTAATCACTCTCCTTCTACAATCCTAGATGGTGATATTCTTGAAGAAGTTTGAATTAGTAAAAAGGTAAAATATTCTCAACTAATTTTTTTTGGATGTGAAGCATTTATGCATATTCCCAAAGAGCATAGAAGCAAATTAGATGATAAATCAAGGAAGTTCCTTTTTCTAGGATATGCAGATGGTGAGTTTGGTTAACATCTACGGGATCCAATTAATCACAAAAAATTTAGAAGCAGGGATGTAATATTTAATGATTCTGAGATGTATAAAAGGCCTGCAGGTGAAACAAAGGTCAAGAAAATTGTTGATAGGTTTATAGAACAACAAGAAAATATCCGACCATTGGAATAATTTGAGAAACAAACTCAAGAACAGGATAGACAACGAGAAGAAAAAAACTCGTCGTGGCCATTACAAGAGATTCAAGTGGAAAACACACCACCACAGTTAGTTCCTAAGCCTACTAGGCCTCAAAAGAAGTCACAAAGGTATCCACCCTCATATTATATTTTTCTAACTGATGAACGTGGGCCTAATTGTTTTCAGGAAGCTTGTGAAGTGGAAAGTAGTGAAAAGTGGAAGAAACCAATGGAGGAAGAAATGAAATCTTTGTTGAAAAAAAAAATGGGAGCTAGTGAAGCTTCCAAAAGGAAGAAACTCCCTAAAAAACAATGGGTATAAAAGATTAAATATGAGTGTGAGGAGAAGGAGGAAAGATACAAAGCAAGGTTAGTGGTGAAGGGATTCTCACAAAAAGAAGGTATTGACTTTACATAAAATAAAAATAAAAATAAATAAATAAATCAATTTCGCCTGTTGTTAAAATGTCTTCCATAAGAGTTATTCTTGGTCTTGCTGTTTCTTTAGACTTGGAATGTGAGCAATTAGATGTGAAGAAAAATTCTCTTCATAGAGAATTGAAGGAATAATTTTTTATGGAACAACCAGAAAGATTCAAGGTAAAAAGTAAAGAAGATATTGTTTGCAGATTGAAAAAAATCCTTTATGGGCTGAAACGGGCACCTCACTAATGGTATAAGAAATTTGATTCATTTATGTTGGAGCATGGCTTCAAAAGACTAGAGGCTTATCATTGTGTCTACATCAAGATGTATGAAAAAGAAAGGTAAATTATACTATTGTTTTATGTGGTTGATATGATAGTTGTTGGACATGATAAGAACATGATTAATAAGTTGAAGAAGGACTTGAGAAATAAATTTGCAATGAAAGATCTAGGTCCAACACAACAAATATTGGGCATAAGGATTATACGTGATAGAAAGAACAAAAAGTTGTGGTTGTCACAAGAAAAATATATTGAAAAGGTGTTATACAGGTTCAATATGAAGGATGCCAAACCATTCGGTACACCCCTAGCATCACACTTCAAACTTAGCGTTGATGTGTGTCATTATGATGACAAGAAGAAGGAGGAAATGAGTAAAATCCCTTATGCTTTAGTTGTTGGTAGCTTGATGTATACCATGGTATGTACTCATCTAGATGTTGCACATTTAATGGGAGTAGTAAGCAGGTTCCTTGCAAATCCAAACAAACAACATTAGCAAGTTGTAAAGTGGATTTTGAGGTACCTCAAGGGTACTAGTAATTATTGTTTATGCTTGGTAATAATAATGTTGTTCCTGAAAGTTACACAAATTAAAACACGTTGGATATGTGGATACTAGAAAGTCCATCACTGGTTATTTTATGTACTTTTGCAGGAGGAACAATATCCTGGATGATATGGATACATCGCTGCCACAAAAGCTTGCAAAGAAATGTTATGGATGCAACGATTTTTAGGAGAGTTGGGAATAAAACAAGATAAATATTTGTTGCTTTGTGATAGTGAGAGTGTTATTCATTTAGCAAAACAACCTAGCATATCATTCTAAGACAAAGCACATTTATATTCGATAACATTGGATCTGTGAAGTGTTAAATGATGGGCTACTACAATGGGAGAAAATACACACTACAGAAAATCCAAGTGATATGTTAACGAAGACTTTGCCAATAGATAAACAAGGACGTTGTAGAACCTTGGTTGGTGTAATGCAAACGTGATAAAAATGCATCTTAGGAAAGGGTTAGTAGCGAGAAGAGAAAACAATGTCAAAATCATTCACTCAAGCCTCTATTTGGTCTCAAGTGGGAGATCTTTAGGTGTGAGACCAAATCAAGTCAAAGTTGTTAGTGCCTATGGTATTATATTGAAATATCTGTATATATAGGGGTGTGAGTAAAAAAGGAAATGTATGAATGAGAAAGAATGCAGAGAGTGAAATGTATAAATATTTTTATTGTGATAATAAAATTCTACTAAACCCTTTCCCTGTGGTTTTTCCAAGTAAATTTGGTGTTATGTGTTTGAGTAAATTTTCATTGTGATAATAAAAATCTACTAAACCCTTTCCCCGTGGTTTTTCTAGGTAAATTTGGTGTTTTGTGTTTGAGTAAATTTTATGGGTTATTTCTTGTTTTAGTGCATAATTTTTTATTTTATTTTTTCGATTAAATAAATTTTCTGTCTTTTGTTAACATCATCCTTACACATAAGGTTCAAACAGGAAATTTGAGGCATTCGTTGGATCTAGTAAAATATTTAACTTTAGAGTCTTGATTTGATATAGAAAGGAATGGCTCTTTGAGAAGCCAGGCACATTTTTTTTGGTCAATCTTTACAAAAGTTTACATACAAACAACAATCTTGAGTAGGAAGGAAATAACAACCTTGATAAGCTAATGGCTTCGTGGAAAGAGAACATAAATTCTTCCTCATATTGTATGTTAGGATATGTATGCAAGTAATTTGTATTGAAATAATAGATAGAGCTAGGATAAATGATTATTCATAAATAAATGTTTCGATAGTAAAAAAAAAAGGTGTAATTTGAGTTTAAAAGAAATGCCTCTAAAACATGTCTATTCCAAATATTCAAAATAGTTCAAAAAAGATAAACTTTTAGTCAAACTTGAAAGGATTTACCTACCTTTAACAAGATTACCTAAAAATTCCAGATTCAAAAAGACAAAGAACTATTAGGCAGCTGATGCAAACATAATAGGAACTATATGCTTAGAGTTATCATATCAATAGAAAATACCACCTTGGTATTTCAAAGAGTGCAAGTTCGCTAATCAAAAGAAATACAATTAACATTTGCACCAAGTTTTTTTAGCGCTATACAACCATGCAATGGGCATCTACAATATATCAATAGTTGTGATATTTCCTTGTTAGTAGTGTCTACATTATATTAACTCATATGTGCTTCATAACGGTGCAAAATTTAGTAGTTGTAAATCATACCTCAATAAACTGCAAAATTAAGGGAATTAATTAATACTCAAAATGTTGTATAAACATGCACATGGGGCATAGAACATACTGTGACAAGGTTGTTTTCTTAAGACACTTTTTGGTGTATAGGTCACAAGCTCAAAACTCCATGAGAAAAAATTGTCATTCCATATTCAGTAGTAGTAATTTGAAGATCTATTCTGGTGAGCTAACAATTGGAATATCCAAAGTTTTTTACAAATAATCTAGCTCAACAACTCCAACTCTTGTCACATGTTCAGGTATCATAGCACTTACATTATAACAAATATCTATTTTTTAACATTACATTTTGAAAACCTTATTGAATAGAGATATGAAGCAACAAAAATCGAGTTCCCTCCAATGCCAAGTAGTTCAAGGCAAGATTTGGAATGGAAACCCATCTTCAAGCACACAACTCCCTCCAACACACTTACATTGTAACAAATCTCTATTGTTTAACATCGGATTTTGAAGGCCTTATTGAATAGAGATATGGAGCAAAAAAAAATCGAGTTCCCTCCAAGTAGTTCAAGGCAATATTTGAAATGGAAACCCATCTCCAAGCACACAACCCCCTCCAATACACTTACATTATAACAAATCTCTCTTGTTTAACATTGGATTTTGAAGACATTATTGAATAGGGATATGAAGCAAAAAAAATTAGGTTCCCTCCAATGCCAAGTAGTTCAAAGTAAGATTTGGAATGGAAACCCATCTTCAAGCACACAAGTCCCTCCAACACAGTGCTTCAACTAGCACATCAACTAAATGACTTCATTTAAATCATATATAAATCAATGGACATTTGAAATCCAACTTCAAGGACATAGCTTTCTCCAACACATGCTTTTGCATTGGTCACCAACACAACATTCAATTTGGTTAAGATTCAGTTCAATACATCACAAATTCCACAATTTTTGCATTCGAGTTAGATGTTGTTGAGCCTGGCATGCTTCAAGATGAGTCAAATGTTTAGGGCCAAATAGTATTGAGTTTGGATTGAACATTTGTGAAGAAAGCTACAATACCTCTGTTTTTAATAAATTGTTTAATTATATTGCACTTAACATTAAGATAACTATTTCATTCAAATTAAACTATAATTAAATCATATAACATATCACATTTTTTCATCTATATTCTTTTTTCATATTCTATTTACTTAAAACTTTTCCCTACTATAACATTTAATTAATATTTAATATATAATATTAATGATTTTTTACATATATTAACCACGAAAATATCAATATGTTACATAGAATTTTTTATAAAATTGTTTTATATCACTTTTTTAAACACTTAAATTTTAAATTCCCACCAAAACATGCTTGACGAGCTTTAACCATTGTAGAAACTTTCTAAAAAATATATTTTTTTATATTAAAATTATGAATAGAAGCATTTATAACAAAATATAATCTGGTAGTTAAGGTGAATACCTCCATCTATAAAACGGCTACTTACGATATTACATGTCTCCATCTATAAAACAGTCACTTCCGATTTTGATTGCAGATTCATGTTTTAAACTTTGTATTAACAGGTAAAATTTTGCTTATGTTTATATCTATACTCTACGAATGCTTTAATTGTCTATCTATCAAGAATGTATTGATCTAATAGTTGTAAATTATTAAAAGTTAAAATAATTAGAAGAGATTTAAAACATATTAAGTATTAACAACTCTAATGTTAAAATGTTAAAAGTGTAATTTTAAAATTTTAAAATAAATAAATTGATAAATAAAGTATGTGACATTAGTTTTATGCATAATAGTTTAAATTATTTAGGAAATAAAATGTGTTTTTTATATTTTCTGAGTCAAAGTTATATAATATCATTAATTAGTAGCAAAGATTCTTATAGAATGTTCCTAAAGGGATTAGGGAGTTTTTTTGGCAAGTCTAATTTTCTAGATCATTGATGCTTTAAGCTCATGTATCTAATGACTATTTTTAATATTTTTTTATTAGATTCAAACCTTGAAAAAGTTTATAAACTTCGGTTTAATTGTTCACAGAGATACTAAAACTCTAAATATAATAACAAATAATGGTTCTTTAGAGTTAGGAATAATCCCTCTCACATCCGTCACTTCTTTAATTTATTTTATATTAATATAATTGAAAATGTGTTATTTTCAATACTTGTATTGATGTTATATTTTATAATTTATTATTAAATAGGAATAATGTTTATATTTAAAATTAATTCGAGAAAACAATATTTTTAAAATAAAATCCATAATAACAATCAAATATCATAGATATATAATTTGAATTTTAGATTGTATAAAAAAAAACAAATTGTAAATTTATTTATACACAATAACCATAACTAAGAACCCTAACCCTAATTTAATAAAGGCTAAGAGAAAACTCGAATCTAGATAATTTGACTCTAAAGAGAACCTCAATTATAACTTTTTACATTATAATTTATTGTGGAAGTTTCTTTAATTTGTTGGAACACTCTAAAGTGTTTGTTTTTTTTGTTTTTTGTTTTTTTTTACACAGTGGGAAAATTTATCAATACTCAGTTGTCAAATTAGCAATGGGGTTGCTATCTGATAATGCATGTTGACTCATCATTGTTTGTGGCAACCCTTTCATTGATCCCTCTTTTAATCATATTACAAATTGTATTCATGAAATTAATTTGGAAATGTAACACATTGAGTCGCTGAGGATAGGACACAAATTTAGAGCCTCGGTGAGGAAGTTGTTGAGGATCTACTTGAGAAAAGACTACACTTAGAGGGGCATTTAAGAATTTGTCTAGCTTCTTGTAGAAGGAAAAAGTAGCTAGTATAGGAAATTAAAAAGAGCATGGGATCCTATACTAGAGGTGGGGCTACCCTATCCTTGCAAGAGGAGATGGCTTGGTCAACATGAAAAGGGAGAAATTGAGGGATGACCGATGAATAGGAAGGAAGCATTTGCATGGGGCATTAGAACAAATAAGCAAGGAGGACGAGGGTTGACTTGTGGGAAAAAAGAGGGTATTTGAACAGGGAGACTACTACAAATGAAGGATACTTTGTATAGAGAACAGGGGAGCACACGGGGAAGTGCACCCTCAAGAACAACAAACAAAGAAAAGAGAAACAACTACATAAAGGAGAAAATGCCTAATGCATAGGGGACATTGCATAGGCAATATAAGAAGACAAATGACACCTTTTTTTTGGCACAAAGTTCAAACGTGTAGGAAAGAAGAAAAATATGGTTTTGAGAGAAGGAACAATGGTTTGATGTTGATGAGTATGAGTCACAGTGGTTAAGAAAAGTCCTGTTGGGGTTGCAGGTGAACTCATTGTGATTTCCTTAGACTCTTGTAGCTTTGTCACTAGTTGAATCTCAATCCTCAAGCTTTTCATTACTCAGGCTTTGAATCCTCTCAGGGCTGGCTATATGAAAGAAAAAATGCAGTGCAAATCAACCTATGGTTGGGGTGAGAGTCAAAGTCCCTCCTCTCATTGTTAGCATTTCTACTCAAACCAAATAAGTAATTACCTCTTGTAAATCTTTGTAACATGCATGTCCAATGAATATCCCTAATACATTCATGCAAGAGCACTTGACCTACTATATGGCCATGTATGGATTACTATCTAGTGTGATTATGGTAAATATGGGTTAACTGGTATGGTAGGGTTAACCTTCAGTGTCCTTGTAGGACTAATGAGGGTTGAATGCCTCGTGGTTTACAACAACTGTGACATCTTCTATGGTCACATGCACAATTGTTATTGTTTATTAATATGAATATGAATGGTTGATGACTTTCTTAATGTAGGGTACTCAAGGGAGTGCTTGGATGCTTTGACATTTCATGTATTTTCTATCTTATATCTTGAAGGTCTAGATAGCCTATTGTTGTGACTTTGGATACTTGTCATTTCCTTAAAAATTGCAGGACTTCCTATATGGATGTGTGTATGTTTACTTATGGTGTACCAACACTACTAGTTAAATGGTTTGCTTTTACGCGTTTGGAATGAGACGCACATGTGGTTGATTATATGTTATAAGGGATTCGAGGAATAATTGTGTTGATTGTTCTGCATAACATTTCACGATCCAGTTGAATGGTAGGTGAATGTGTGTGTGTGTGTGTGTGTGTTGATTAAGGTGTGGGAATCGTATGGTCTGTATGTTATGAGTGCCAAAGAGCCTATGTAGATTGAAGACTAATTGTTTAAGTATATTGATTATTTGTTATCATGGTTTCTATGATTTGTTTTCCATTGATTGTCAATGCCTTCGTTTCTCAAGGAATGACATATAGTGCATGGAATAGCTAGTAAAAGCCTGTAATGGTTGTTATCTCAATGTAATTGTTTTATGGCATGTACGACCAATAAGGATTGTTTATTCCTTATATGTTTTGAATGAATGTGTGAATGAGTGATATACATGAAATAAGAGCTTGAGACTCCTGGTATTGTTGTTATATTCATAATAATTTTACTGCGTTTCAATGGTTCAATGAACTGTTACGGTGGTTGAGCATTAGTGTATGAACTATGTTAAATTGGGAAATCATATACTTGAGTGCTTCAGTAGAATGCATTGTGAGATCTTGGGCTTGAGTTTTAACTGTAAACTGAAAATAATTTCATCCTAGTCGGTATTGAGTTCTCACCATGTCCGAGGAGAAATACTTCGTGAGGAAGTTATAAAAGCTTCCTGGTGCAATTAAGGTATAAGGAAAAAAATGTGAAATTACAAAACTAGACTATGATTAGTTACAGAAGGTCAAGAGGCCCGGACCTTCGGGAGTGTTGCAATATATGCCTTATGTTTTGGGTTGAACTTATATATATTTATATATTATTGTACTATAATAATACATCGCGTAATTCAAGGCAAACTGAGTGAGGTCAAAAGGCAGGGGTTCAGGAAGATGTGGCATGTGGTCAGCAAGACACATAGCAGGCACCAGAGGCCTTTTCGGTGGGTCAAGTGGGTCGATTTTGAGTGACACATGGCATCCTCATAGAGGGCCACATGGCAGTATGATGTCATTGTGGGCTCACAGACCTCGGAAGGTTCCAAGTGTGCATTCATAGGCCGAGTTTTGATTGACGAGGTTGGGAAAACAATAATATTTCTTCCAATTTATGCGTAATTTGTCATCATGATGAAAGCATGATGTCCCCACAGGAGTATTCCAATGTGACATAGTTGTCCTCCCCTAGAGGATCAAGAGGTGCATTTTACGGCCGAGCCATGGTTAACGGAGGCCAGTGGATGAAAAAATTCCATTGAACTTAACGAGAAAATTATTGTCACGGGTCTCAGACCTCGGAGGCATTAAGGCATGCGTGTTATGAGGAGGAATTGGTTAATGGAGTTGGGGGATGGGAATACTTTTCAACATAAAATGTAGAATAATTCTATTGCACCTAGAGGTTTGGTATGGTAATGCCAAAGGACGAATACGAAGGCACAAAGGGCGGAGTGTGATGACATGGAGGAGGCCATTGTGGGGTTGCAAGTGATGTGGCAACACATATAACAACTCAGGTCCCTCATGTCAATGCATGAAGATGTGGGCCTATGCCCGAACTACTCTGGGAGTTTGGAAGCTCAAGTACTGGTGGGGATTAGCATGAATTTTATGCTATGGGGCCTAAACCCTCGAGTTTCCTTTATAACCTGAAATCACGACCAAGAAGGTTGTGGGGCCGATTTAGCGAGGGTCTATGTGGAGAGGTGACATGGCAAGTGCCATGTGGCGTAAAGACACATTGGCATGGTAGGGTGACATGGAACACTCAAGTGACGTGGAGTGCCACATGGGTGCTACATGAAAGTACCTAGCTGATGTGGTAAGGGTTTATTGGAAAAACATTAATAGGCCATAACTTTTGATCCAGGTGTCAAATTTTGATAAAATTTCTATCACTAGAAAGTTATCAATCAGTCAGACAAAATGGTGGTGTTTATTGTAGGTTTTAATTAAATAGAGAAAAGAGAATGTTTTTTACCTCATTTCCATAATGAGACCATGTAGGTCAATTCAAACAAAAGTAACACCTCCCGATGCCCAAGAATGGTCTAAGGGAGTGAATGAGGGTGCTATAGAGTGGTATTAGAGAAGAAGGTTCACCACTAAACCTCTAGAGATAAAATTGGGACTCTAAAGTGGTATAATTGTATATTATGAGTTTGTTACAATGTAATGATAGAGGATACATGTTCAAAACTGGACTAGATAGGATCAAAGGGAAATGAATAAAAAAAAAGGAAAAGGTTCTATGTTGGACCTTTGGGGCATGAGATTTGTGACTATGTTACAGAGTGATGTACATGATTAATGGCTATGTGTTGACTGCATATTATGTATTACATGTGTATCCATGATTATATTATAATTGTAAAATTAAAAGATGATAGGGGTTGATGTGTTAGATTACTTTTTAATTGAATTATAAGATTACAAATGTCATGGTTGCTAGCCTTTGAAAAGGGATTGATTTTAATTAATGATATTGGTCGTGATAAAGAGGTTTATTTTAATTAATGACATTGGTCTTGGTAAAGAGGTTGATTTTAATTGGATGATGTTGGTCTTGGTAAAAAGATTGATTTCTAAATGTTTTAATGGCATGATTGTAAACATTCTCATAGATATATATATATATATGAGTGTGTGAGTGTGTGTGTGTGTGTGTGTGTGTGCATTCCCTATTCTTAGAACCTGTGACTGACATGAAACTTTAGATGTGTAAATAGTTGTGGGGCAATGTGACTCACATAGTGTAGCAATGTAGCAACTGATATATTTATATTAATGCAACTAACAATTGAGTTTGTGTGGCAACACATGAGAAGACTCATTACAGCAAGAGAACAATAATTCACGTAAGCCTCATGCACATGAACCAGTATCGTATAATGCTAGGGAGAGGAGGGGGCATTCCATCAAGCTCTCTGATAAATATTGGAAGGTCCCTTCTTGAAGTATTTAGAGAAACACTAAAATTTTATAAGACTTGGTTCGATTTCATATACATACATGTGGTGGTGAAGGACAAATTGAAACACCAAAATTCATGGGATTGTGTTGTTGTGGGATTATTGAATGTTTTACATGTTTTGCATTTTACTGTTGGCCTCATATTTTATTTTGTTGCTTTGGCTATTGACTATGACCATGGCCATGCTACCGTGCTTATGATTTTTTGTTGTTGTCATGAACTTTTATTGTTCTTCATTTCTTCTTATTCTTGGCTTTTAATGTTTTGAGGTCTTGGAAATTGTTGGGAGTGGAAGGAAAGTAAAGGAGCTTTGGGAAAGAGCTAAGTGGAATCCAATGGGAAATGTAAGATTGGATCAATCCTAGTGCATGAATAGAAGGGCAGTTGAAGGTAGGAAAGTATGGTAGAGTAGTCAAGTGGGTTGGTTGGGTAAATGGAAAATTTGACAAGAGTATGATATCCGTGAAGGTGGCTTGAAAAAGTATTTTTTTCTTTAAAAAATTAACACAATCGGTTATTTAATGGGTTTCAAGAAATATGGAACACCATTAGGTAAGTGGGAAGGAAAATACGTTGTTAGAAATTATGTTGTAATGATGCTCCTGAGAGTTGTTGTAAGCATGAATGAAGAAAAATATATGTAGGTTAAAAAGTAACTATGTGTGAACAACATGAGTAGGGAAATGTTAAGTCTAATAAAATATTGTATATTTAACATCATAGAAATAACAATTGATAGTGTTGATGATGGAAGCAAGGTAAAATATAAAAAGAAATAATTTTGTGAAGAATTCCCTTGAGCTAGGTTTGGAAAATTGTTGTTCCAAATGAATGCATGCTTGCATGGGTACAAGAGGTTATCTTAACCTTGATTTTGTTTGACATATGTGAATATGTGTTATACTCATGAACTTGATGCATATATGAATGTCATGTTTGGGATAACATAATGAATTTATCCAATGATATTCCTAGTTGTGTGAGGTATCCATTTAGCAAATGTGAATTCTTGTTGTTATCTAGTTATTAGGATCATGTGATTATGACACTTATGTTTATGTCGTGGTTATGATTAAGAAATGTTGAAGGTTATGTGAGCAGGTACACTTACTATAAATTGGAATCCTTGGTCAAAGGATGAGGCACATATGTCATTGGGTGCTACCTTGGGATAGGAAACCACTTAGAGCATATAGTTCAACTATTACAGTGCATACATGTAGACTGCCTGGAATTAGGGATTTCCTGGGCTTGGGTGTAGTGTGATATGCAAGATGCTAGGATGAGCATGGACAAGTTAAAGAAACCATAGACCCAAGGTTTGGGTTGTGGGTGCATGCGGTGGGCAAGCTATACAGGTGGGGGTGTTGTTTACTCGCTAGAGTCCTAGTTTGTAGAGAGGGCTCTTTGTTTTTCTCAATTGACCACAGGATTCATAGTGGTATAACATAGTGCTTTGGATTCTTGGTACAAGGTGGAGAAAATGGAGGTGGTATTTCCAAGTTCAAGTGCGTAGAGACTAGGTAGTCTCTGGATTCTCGACAGTAGTTCACTGTAACTTCACAGTAGTACATCAATGTGCTCTAGATTCCTAGTATTGGGTGGAGTCACTAGAGGTAGTATTTTTTGGTTAATATGGGTGGAAACGGGGTAGTATTTAGATTCCCAACAACAATTGACTACAACTTCATAGTGGTACATCAATTTGCACTAGATTCGTAGTACATAGTGGAGACTCAAGAGACGATACTACCTAGAATCAAGTGGACGGAGATGGCATCGCAGTAGGAGAAAAATGTGCCCTGGATTATTGGTATTTGGTGGAGGCATTAGAGGCAGTAAGGTTTGCTTCTAGTGGGTGGAGATGGGATAGTCTTTGGATCCACAAAAATTGTTGATTGAATTAATTTTAATTCCCTTGAGCATTGTTGAGTGTTTTCCACATTGGGGAAACCTCTCAGTGAAATTGGGAATGGAGACAAAGAAGAGATAATTGTGTGGAGCGGTGTAAGCACTATTGGGTGCTATCCTAGCTTGGAAAACCACTTAGTAGGTGTGAGTCAAAGAGAAATAAGAAAAACTAAATATAAGTATCAACTAAATAATTTAATGAAATTACTAATTATGACAGTGATTTATGTTGGAAGCCTAGCCTTTGTGCAACTAGAATTGACTATATCATGAACAGTAGCGATAAAATATATGAGAATACACAAATAACAAAATAATTGCGATGGAATTATAGCTAGATTTGTATTAGTATTAATGTATATTTATACATGAGAGATGTGGTTGGAGTGATTGTACCTTCTCTCAACCAACCTTTCATTTACATTTACATATTTACTGAGTATTACTCACATTTACTTAATACATTATTTATGATAACAAACATAGGCCTAAGAGGACCCTACAACATCTCCCCCACCTTCAATGCCTTGCTCGTCCCTAGCAAGGATACAACAAAGTCTTGGATCTCTATTTATTGTAGAAGTATTTTTACTGTACATCAACAATGTGTACCCGTTTGCATAGGTAACTCAACCACAACAGTTGTCAGTTGGATAGGGA
Source organism: Pinus taeda (assembly GCA_000404065.3). Lineage (NCBI taxonomy): Eukaryota > Viridiplantae > Streptophyta > Pinopsida > Pinales > Pinaceae > Pinus > Pinus taeda. Next base: position 5,543 of record APFE031345718.1, on the reverse strand, counting down.
GATGTACATGTATGAGGCTTACTGTGACTTCAAATTTTCTAGTGGCCACTTAGTGCATATACCGACTAGAAAGTGTCAAACAACTCATTTCCAATCTAGGGGCATCTTTTTTTCTCTCTACATATGATTCCAGCGCATGACTATCATTCTCGGGAGTCTTTACTTCAAACATAAAATAAGTGAACATATTCCATATCAACCGTCCTACTTTTTACTTATGTTACAACCCAAGAACAATTCTACAATCTTCGTACTAAGGGGATTAAATAATATAGCATATGTTGTCACCATATTTATCAATTCAGTTATTTATGTGTATGTGTTGCTTGTCTAGTCTCGTTCTAGACTGCACCATTTTGCTTCTCACCCACTGTAAGTAGTTTATGTTCATGCTCTGTCAACTTTTCTACTACTTGGATTCTCTATAAATTCTGCTACAAAATTATGTATACTGATTGTAATGGATGCTCTATTTCTTTGAAATTATGTTTGATCTTCTTAATAGCTTTATTTTTAAGGATTCTAATTCATGTTGTATAAAGGATAGATGGGATGATTGATTGTTGCTTACTACTAGTCCCTTAGAATCTGCAATTAATGAAGGAAATTTTTAACATGACTAGACAAACGGATTTGTGCCAGCACTGAGCTTTTTTAGAATAGTTGTCGATTTAACATTGATTGGCGTAAGAAAAAGGATGATATCATCAACAAAATATTGACTTCAATTACAAAGGTAGAGAAGATCATCTGCCTTGAACAAGGCTCGTGTTTCACCCTCTCCTGAATTATGACTCCACTGACTGATTAAAAGATTCAGTCTACAACTCAACTCAACAATCCTCCATAAAACAAATTTATATAGACTCATTCACTCAGAGTCCTTCATGTAATTCTATTTTCTACTTTGAGAGTCCATTTATAGTTATTACTATGGATAATTTCAATAATAAGTAGTAGCGATCTAATACAATACACTTTTGTCTTTTGGCATTCAAACTAGTCAATTTTTGCAGTGAAGTTTAAACATTTGGTTAAGATACAACTCAACATCCTTCACTTCAAATCAAACTTGCTTCAACAACTTTGAAATTATTTGTATTCTTTCATGTTATAGCTGAAATCGAAATGTTGTCGAGTCTACAAACGAGTCAAGTCGAAGTTGGCTTCGTAAATGGTCAAGCTGAGGTTGACTCCAAGCATATGCATATATTGACGAGTTGTAGTAATAGTTCAACCAAGCTCTTAATAGACTTAGGCAATAATTGTAATTGCACCAAGAGGCACATTTTACATCCCAGTATGACTCCGATGTGTAAGTATGTCACATCCTCAAAAAATAATATAAATAATTTTTACTAATGTCTGCCAAAACATTAGCTTGAATCTTGGATTATATATAACTTGAATATTTAGATTATATATAACTTTTTAATCTTATTAATAGACCAAGATTAATTATAAAAATATAATTATGTTATTATGTACAATTAAAATTATTTCATTTGTGAATTTGAATTGATCATAAATTTACCTTTAAGAAAACAATTTACCACATTAAAATTCCAAATTAGGTAAAATATTAAACATCTTTACTCAGATTTACTAAAGCCAATACCATATCTTAAATCAAAGGAACAACGTTAATTCAACACAAAGAATCGAAAATCCAACTCCAAAATCTTTTAATTTCTTTTCATTAAATATTTGTAAAATGAATCTTTAA
>APFE031345715.1:0-12433 GCA_000404065.3 Pinus taeda | reverse complement strand
ATGTGAAATTGTGGGACTTAGAAAAGAGATTGAGAAAAATAAAGCTCTTAATCTTAGATTTGTTAAAGGATCTGAAATGTTAGATGAGATTATCAAAGTGCAGCATTCTCCACTAATCAAGACAGGTCTGGGATATAATGAAGAAGCAACTCAAGCGCAGAAACCATCCACCTCCAAAAGTTATCTTGATGCAGCAACGAGAAGTGAGCAAAGGCTCAATGGAGATCACCAGGTAAATCAGGGACAATTTACCTCAGGGGTGAACAAAGACTACCAAGTAAATCGGGGGCAATCTACTTTAAGGATGAACAGAAGCTACAACCAACCACAGGTAAAACCTTCTCAATTTGCCTCAAGAATGGATGTCAGTAGAAACTACAATCATTTGGTTGATAGATTTGATAATAGCAGGAGCTTCTTCAATGGCCAATGCTTCTCTTGTCATAACTTTGGTCACAAAGCAGCTCAATGTGTTGCCTATAAGACAATCATGACTAGAGAACCTCAAAAACAAAGTAGTATGACTGGGATCATAAAAAGAACCTACAATAACTTCTCTGCTCTTGAAAATGAAATAGAATGTTCTATTTGTAACAACTTCAGTCATGAAGATTCTGAATGCAGGAGCAGGTTTTGGCAAAGAACTCAGAAGGAACAAGCCTCAAGTACCAAAACATGGAGAATGAAAGAACCACAACCAGAAAGATGTGGTATAGCCTTATATGCGGAAGGGCAAGAAAATCAATGGTACATCGACAGTGGATGTTCGAAACATATGATAGGTGATAAAGAAAAACGTTAGCCATATAGTGCCTTAGAGAAAGAGAAGAAGGTCTCATTTGGAAATGACACCCCTGCGCTCATAAAAGGTAAAGGTTACGTTCAGTTGAAAGAAAAGGTTAAAGATGGAAATGTGATGTATGTTGATGGCTTAAAACATAATCTATTGAGTGTCAGTCAGATGTGTGATCAAGGAACTGAGGTAATATTTCGATCAAATGGATGTAGTGTTCATGATCTTGATACAGGAAAAACAGTGATCGAAGGCATCAGAACTTCAAATAATTTATACATATTCAACGAAGGATAACATCAATGCTATCTAAGCAAGAATGATGAACACTGGCTATGGCACCAGAGATTGGGGCACCTAAGCTTCTCTCAAATAAGGAAAGCATGCAAACACCACGCAGTTCGTGGGCTTCCAGACATCAGAATTCCAGAAAATACAATATGCAAGTCATGTCAGTTTGGTAAGCAAACCAGAACTAACTTCCCTGAGAAGGAAGGATCAGCTAGCAAGTCACTTGAGCTTGTCCATACTAATGTGTGTGGTCCATCTAGGAAAAGGTCACCTCTGGGAGAAGAACACTTTATATTATTCATTAATGACTTTTCGAGGATGTGTTGGATAGGACTTATGAAGCACAAAGACGAAGCCTTAGAAAAATTCAAATCGTTCAAAGCTTTGGTTGAGAACGAATCAGATCACAAAATTAAATGCCTCAGGTCTGATAGAGGTGGGGAGTTTACCTCAAATGAATTTTTCGATTTTTGCAAAGAACATGGAATAAGAAGGGAATTCTCTACAGCCAGGACTCCTCAGCAAAATGGAGTAGTGGAAAGGATGAACAGAATGGTTCAACAAATGGCTTGTGCTATTCTTGATGAGTCTGGAACTCCTACAACTTTCTGGGGTGAAGTTGCATTTGCTGCAGTTGTTATTCTCAACAAAACAAACGTACGGGTGAACAAAACTCAAACCCCTCATGAGCTCTTGTATGGTGAGACTCCTTCGGTAAAATATTTCAAAATTTTTGGAAGCAAATGCTATATCAAAAATACTGATGAACATCTTGGCAAGTTTGAACCTAGAGCAGATGAAGGCATTCTCCTTGGTTACTCTCCCCACAACAAAGCTTACAAGTGTTATAATAAAAGACTTGGAAAGATTGTTGAAAGCATTGATGTAGTGGTTGATGAAGAAGAAAACACTCCTAGGTAGGTAAGATTTGAAGATTTCGAAGATGATGAGGACTATCTGTCAACATCAAATCAGATTCATGATGAAGAAGAAACCCATGAGGTACCAGAAGAACAGACAAGGATAGAAGATAAGACTCCATCCAAGTACGTTCAGAAGAATGATCCAGAATCTCAAATTTTGGGGCAGAAAGAGGCAGGTATACAGACAAGAAGAGAAATTGCACAAGCTTCAAGCTATTTGGCATTGCTCTCCTCCACTGAACCACAAAATGTAAAAGAAGCATGCAAAGATGAATGTTGGGTCAAAGCAATGGATGAAGAACTTGAGCAGATTGAAAAGAATAACACTTGGGAGTTGGTCCCTAGACCAAAAGATATGAATGTCATAGGGACAAAATGGATATTCAAAAACAAGTTGAATGAAAATGGGGAAGTTATTAGAAACAAGGCTAGACTTGTTTGTAAAGGGTATACTCAACAAGAAGGAATAGACTTTGAAGAAACTTTTGCTCCCGTTGCTAGACTTGAGGCCATTCGAATGTTCCTTGCTCTCTCAAGCTTTCAGAAGTTCAAAGTATTTCAAATGGACATGAAATCAGCTTTTTTGAAAGGAGACTTAGAAGAAGAAGTGTATATTGAGCAACCAGATGGATTCATCCTTGGAAATGATCCAAAACTGGTATGCAGACTTAAGAAGGCTCTCTATGGTCCTAAACAATCTCCAAGGGCTTGATATTATCGTTTGGACAAATATCTTCATCAACAAGGTTTCTCAAAAGGATCAGCAGATAGCAATCTTTATATAAAAATTGAAAATAACAAATTGCTAATACTTGTTGTGTGTGTTGATGATATCATCTTTGGCAACAATGAAGAAGCTATGAGTCAGAACTTTGCCTTGGTAATGCAGAAAGAATTCAAAATGTCCTTGCTTGGAGAACTGATATATTTTCTTGGATTACAAATCCAACAAAATGAAGGTGGTATCTTTTTATCTCAAACCAAGTACCTCAAGCAGATTTTGAAGAAGTATGTCATGGAAGATTCAAAACCAGTATGTACCCCTATGGTTACAAGATGCAGCATTAGTGCAAATGATGAATCAGCAGCTGTGCATCAACCAACTTATAGATCCATGATTGGAAGTCTACTCTATCTAACAGGTACCCGACCAGACATCATGCATGCAGTGGGAATGGTTGGAAGATTTCAGGCAAATCCAAAGGAAACTCATCTTCAGGCAATAAAGAGAATTTTCAAGTATCTTCAAGGAACTCAAAACTATGGCCTTGGTATCCTAGAGATACAGATCTCACTCTTCATGCTTATACAGATGCAGATTGGGCTGGAAGTGTGGATGACAGGAAAAGCATTAGTGGTGGTGCATTCTTTATGGGTTCCATATTAGTATCTTTGTTCAGCAAGAAATAGAGTTCGATTGCTTTATCTATAGTTGAAGCAGAATATGTGGTTGATGCATCTTGTTGCACACAGCTCCTTTGGATGATGCAAACTTTGCAGGATTTTCAAATCACTTGTACTCCACCTATCTCCATCTTATGTGATAATACAAGTGCAATCAGCATTTCAAAGAACTCAGTCATTCATTCAAAGACCAAGCACATACCGATCAAGTATCATTTTCTCCGGCAACATGTGCTGGAACAAAAGGTCAAATTGGAATATGTTCCCTCCAAGGAACAAGTTGCTGATATTTTCACCAAACCACTACCCAGGGAGACATTTGAATACCTCAGACAAAAGCTGGGGGTAGTTGATGCATCATCTTGCTGTTAAAACCTGTCTGTTTCAGAGAAATATTGTTCTACGAGAGTTGCATGAGGAGGATCTGCGTACATACGCCGGTTTATGCAGATACAGTCGCGTATATGATGGTTTGAAGGAAATCAGTGGGGACAGACTCTGTTTGAAGAAAGTCTTATATGGGTCTGACAGAGACCATCTGGCACAGGTTCAGGGGGAGCAGATAAACTTCTGATAATGCATTGTTGGCATTACATTAAAAGCTTTTGGTTCAAGTACACAAGCTCTTTTAGGTTCAGGTGGATCAACTGCAGAAGGAGAACAGAAGGAAAACATGGTTACTGATCTGTAGAGTGATTGACAGATGTTGTCGATATCAGTTATTAGTGACTTTCGTAAGTCTTGCTATTTCGTCTTTATGTCATGTATATCGTTTATTGTCAAGGTCATGTAACGGCCTATTTTTGTTTCCCCACTATGCCTGGGATAAATGATGTAATGTACTTGGTTGTCTTATGTAAATTTCTGGTGTATCCCCACTTGGTTGGGTGATGGATGTATGTATAGAGTCTGTTGGTGATAGGAAGGTCTTTTATGATGTATAAGTCATGGTTTTTCTTGAAGAACATCTTTTTGCAGATCTTTCCTACAAGTCAAGGGGAGCTTGGTTAGCACAGCAGAGCAGAGATTTCAACATGTACTCAGGGGGAGCACAACCCTTTGCCCTTGATGACAAAGGGGGAGAATGACTTTGAGGATCTTGGGGTTGCCATCAAGTCCAAAGGGGGAGATTGTTGGCATTATGGCACGGGTTTAGAGCTATGGCACAGGTGTTGTCCTTGATGGAAACTCACCCTGGTGTCAGATCACAGTTCAGGCACTCAGAAAGAAGAAAAAGATATATATGTAGGTTCACTTTGACAAAGCCGCGTATACACGTAGGTTGGACATTCCCAAGGCGCGTATGCATATACACGCACTTTCATGCAAGGAAAAGCGCGTACATGTGGGAGAACTTATTTTTGGTCTGTGGTATTTAGTCCTTGGTATTTGAACCTATGGTTTTGGGCCATGGTATCTCGTCGTAAGTGTTGATCCCAAGTATTGGGTCCATGGTATTGAATTGTTATGGTTTTTGGACCATGGTATTGTGAAAGGCCTAAGGCTATAAAAGAGGAAGGATATCATTTGGCAAGTGAACATCTGAATTATTGAATATCTGATAAAGTGCTAGATCTGGAATATTGTGATTGGGTTATGGTGCAGATCTGCATCTGAATGAGGAAGGAACTTGAGCGCAAGGAGAAGGATAAGTTCTATTGATGGGTCAAAATCTTAAGGCTTGAATGATAGTATCTTTGTATGATTTTAATCTGTTCTATGTGGCGCTCGCTTGATCTATAAATCTGGTAATCTGGGTTAACTAATGTATGAATGTTTGAAAGAGTGAATTATTCTTTATAGATCTGTACGCAGGTTCAGTGAATTAAAGGCGCGTATACACGTAGGTTCTGTGAATTAAAACTGCGTATACGCAGGTTGGTCCAAACACAGAAGCGTATACATGTAGGTTTCTGGTTCTTGAAGTAGCGTACGTCCTTTGAATTATCTTCTAGCTGCTTCTGTTTATTGCTACAGTGTTCTGGGTTCAGAATTTGGTGTGTGGTTACTGTTACTGTGTTCTGGATACAGCTGTCAAAGAAGTGTCTATTTGATTCAGTGTTAATTGGTGAAAAGGAAATTGTTTGATACAGAAATTCTTGATTGATTAATGTTCATGGATCCAGTGTGAAAATTTATGAAACGTGGTCCCTGGAAGCAAATTGAAGGTTGTAGCCTTCTACATGTAGTAGCCTGCGTACTAGTATCCCAACTAGTACAAGAGCTAAGGGGGTTGTAGCTCCCTTCCATGAAAAGCTGGAGAACGAGAGAGGGTTGGAGCCCTCTGCAGGTAGCAGCCTGCGTACTGGTAAAGGACTGCACTAGTACAAAAACATTGTAAAAAGAAGTTTCTAAATAAAGGAAGATAGAGACGAATTGCAGCAGGTGGTTTTCACCCACATTGGGTTTCCACCTTATATCTTATGTTCTTGTGTGTGATTGTCTTTTGCTCTGTTTCATTGTTTCTGGTATTGTTTATTTTATTCTGATACATAGATTAATGATCAACATCTGTAAGATAAATTAAATTATAAGTCTGCATGGTATACGCGGGTTTCCTTATCTGTAGTTGTGTATATACGTGGTTTTCACTAACTGAAGTAGCGTATATGATCTGGGTTTGAAAAAGAAAATAATTGACTTGATGATACTGATTCACCCCCCCCCCCCCCTCTTAGTATTATTTCCAACACTAGATACATTGATTTCAGTGCAGATGGTGATTTCTAATCCTATTTGATTGCTTGCACTAGATGTATTGATTTTAGTGTAGATGTTGATTTCTAATGATATTTGATTACTTGCACTAGATGCATTGATTTCAATGTAGATGATTTATAATCCTATTTGATTGCTTGCAATAAATGCATTGATTTCAATGCAGACAGTGATTTCTAATCCTATTTGATTGCTTGCACTAGATGCATTAATTTTAATGTAGATGTTGATTTCTAATTATATTTGATTGTTTGCACTAGATGCATTTATTCCAATGTAGATGTTTTCTAATGTTATTTGATTACTTGCACTAAATGCATTAATTTCAGTGTAGATGGTGATTTCTAATCCCATTTGATCGTTTGCACTAGATGCATTGAATTTAGTGTAGATGTTGGTTTCTAATCCTATTTGCCTACTTGCACTAGATGCATTGATTTCAGTGTAGATGTTGTTTTCTAATCATGTTTGCTTACTTGCATTAGATGCATTGATTTCGGTGTAGATGTTGTTTTCTAATCTTATTTGATTTCTTGCATTATATGCATTGATGTCAATGTAGATGTTGATTTCTAATTTGATGTAATTGGATGTATGATAGTACATTAAGTTTAAAGTGATTGAGTTAACAATGTGCATTGATTTCGGTATAAGCACAAAAAATTATTGACAAGATACATTAATTTTTGTGTTATATTAATTCAACCTATTAATATTGGAGATAAAGAGAGACAAGGTATGAAGTTTACTACAACAACTCGAGCTAAAGATTTAAATGGTTTACGATTTCAACTATCATTTTCATATAATAGATAAGAAAAGATGACAAAACTCACAAGACTGACAATAAGAATATTACTTTGAGATTGATCACAATGAAGACTATTTGCAATTGACTACATTCTTACTATTCACATTTTCTATCATATTTTGCATTCAAAATTTTTATTTCATCATTAAAGTTATTAACAATATTTATCATCTCAATAAACTGAGGTAACTAAGGAAATTTAAAATTAAAATGACCAGATAAATCTTAGACATATTTATTATATTTAAACTGATTATATTAATATTATATGTATTTACATATTATTGATAAAATTAATCATATGTTCGATAGATTTTCCTTGGCCGCACATGACTGAAACCATCTTAGATCCATCTTAACTCTAGATCTATCAAGCACCGGGACGGGTCAAATCTCTCAAGGTGCAAACATTTCCTCAAGTTTTGCACTCAAAAAAGATTTTTGCACCTCGAGAAATTTGATCCTTCTCGGCGGTTGATAGATCCGGAGTTAAGATGGATCTAGGTTGGTTTCAACCATGTGCAACCAAAGAAAATCTAACAAACATATGATTAATTTTATCAATAATATGTAAATTCATTTAATATTAATATAATCATTTTAAATATGCTAAATATGTTTCAGATTAATTTGGTCATTTTAATTTTATATTTCCTTAGTTACCTCAGTTTGTTGAGATAATAAATATTGTTAATAACATTAATGATGAAAAATGATGAAATAAAAGTTTTGAATGTATAGTGATAATGCAATATTGTTGAATGATATAAAATGTGGATAACAAGAATATAGTCAATTACACATAGTCTTTATTATGATTAATCTCAAACTATCTTCTTCTACTATTCTTATTGTCACCCTTGTTACTTTTGTCTTCTTTTCATATGGATTGTCATCTTTCCATATTAATTATATGAAAAGGAAAGGTTAAATCGTAAACCATTTAAATCTTTAGCTTCAATTATTGTAGTAAACATCATAGATTGTCTCTCTCTCTCCAATATTAATAGGTTGCATTACTATAACACAAAAATCAATGTACATTGTCAATATTTTTTGTGCTTACACTGAAATCAATGCACAATGTTAATCCAATCACTTTAAAATTAATGTACCATCATACATTCAATTACATCAAATCACAAATCAACATTTACATTGAAATCATTGCATCTAATGAAAGAAATCAAATAAAATTAGAAAACAACATTTACACTAAAATCAATTCATCTAATGCAAACAATCAAATAGGATTAGAAATCAACATTTACACTCAAATCAATGCATCTAGTGCAAGTAAGTAAATAGGATTTTAAACCAACATCTACAATGAAACCAATGCATCTAGTGCAAGTAAGCAAATAGGATTATAAATCAGCATCTACATTGAAATCAATGCATCTAGTGCAACCAATCAAATAGGATTAGAAATCACCATCTACATTGAAATCAATGCATTTAGTGCAAGTAATCAAATAGGATTAGAAATCATATAAATTGAAACCTTCTTTTTGGTGTGTAAAACTTGAGGAAAGGTTTGCACTTCGAGAGATTTTATCTCTCTCGATGCATGATAGATCTAGTGTTAGATGGATCTAAACTAGTTTCTAACGTTGTCAACCTCCTCCACATTTCGCAGCGTCTCATTTTTCATTTCGCTGTGTCATTTTTTATTTCATTTTCCAACTGCTCATTGTACGTGCTTTGGTTTTTATTATACATATTCAGTTTTCTTATTTGTAAACTTATTATGTGTTTCACTTGGAAATAACCACCCAGGCATTATAGACAAAACATTGAAAATCAAAAAATTAAGAAGTGCAGTACGCTCTATATCTATATTTACACGAGCATGACCTCTTAATTTATTTGTTGTATAGCCATGTGAGCGCATAACGAAGGAGAAACATTGTGAATAAACTCTTGGTTGTTCTTTTATACATTAATTCCTTTCTTGTGTATAGTTTATTAGGTTTTAAGGTTTATATTGTAGTGTTTCTTTTAATGTTTCTCTTAAATTAAATTTTGTATTTTGCATATAATTTATTTTTTTTTTTATTTTTTTTTTTAAATTTAAGTTTTTTGAATATACATAAGGATTTCTAAAAATCAGTGTTATCAATAATTAATTTATTAATTTAACAATTTTAACATTGTTAATGAAAGAGTAATGTTACATTTACTTTCTTGCATAAAGAAATATTATAGATTTTTGTACTGTTATTAAGTTAGGGTCAGAATAAGTAGTTTGTTGTCTTGTTCTTATTATTATTGTTATTATTTTCTTCCATCAAAGTTGTTGGCTCTAAGATTGTTCTTCGAGGGTTACAACTTTGGAAAGACAAGGTCATGTGCTTTTCGATCCTTCCTTGTGGGTCATGATCCTCTAGACAATGGATAGAGTTGCACCAATCTTGGCATGGACTTTGTCTTATTGTTTCGGCTTTAAACGGGGCTACATTCCCATATCCTTGACCTAGCTAGCCTAAGGATTCGAAGTGTTGGTGTTTATATCGAAAACATCAACAAGTTGTGGACCGAGATACTTTGTTATGGTTCAGGAGATGGACCCTGTGTATATGATTAAATATTTTTTCCTCATTGGTTGATCCCATTGGTCAGTTGGACACTGACCTGGATGCCATTGGGTTTTGGCTTAAGGGATGTGTTTTGATAATATGTATATTCCTTATGATGACACTTGTGATCTCTCCCTTGGGCAGTTGTTGAGAGACCTATGGATTGGCCGAGGAGATTGATCTTGAAAGAGAGAGAGAGAAAAACTTATACATCTGATCTTTCCCTTGGGCTATGGTTGAGAGACCTATGGATTAGTCGGGGAGATTGACCTTGAGAGAGAATGAAAAGTACCTCCCTAGCTAAGAGGGAGAGTTAACAATTGGTAGCTATGGTGAGTATTTTCATTGATAGAGAAAATTCATATTTTGATGTTTGACCAAGTCGGCCTAAAGTGTACAAGTCGGTCCCACATGATGAAAAGCCTCCTCCTAAGACACATATAAATACGAGTTTGTTGGAGCTCATTTGACACGTCACTCATCAATCCATTCAATCTAAAATCACAAGAAGGAGTTCACACATGTGAAGGAATCAAAGAGAATTATGTTCTACATTGACCAACTTCTACTCTTTTGTTTGAGCAACGTTGACTTGGGAGAGATTGCTTCTATTGGACCATGTTCTTTGACTATTTTGGAGGTTGAATACTTCAATGATCTGTTGACCTAGTTTGACCAAACTCTGTCCTATTTCTGGGTCATTAACTACAAGTCAATACGGATCTTTGACCAAGAGTTGTAGAGGTTCATTGACTATTGTTTTGACTAGATTTATGCCCTCTATTCTGAGCTACCTCGGGCCTAAATTCAGCTCTTTTGTTGCACAGGTGAATTTTGACCAGCGTTGACTTCTTCTCTCTTTTAACTAGTTTGACTTGGAAATGTTGAGGTTGGGAAAATTGGAATCTTGTTTAAATATTATAAAGTATAATTGGAATCTTGTTGGAATATTCTAATGTATTATTGATGAATTGAATTCTCTCTCTCATAAGGAAAGACTTGTTGGGTTTTCTCCTTATGGGTTTTGCCCTGGCTACTAGCCTAAATATTGGTGTCCTATGATCTCTATTGCTCTATTGCAGAAAGTGAATGGTTGAAATTTTTCATGTATAACTGCTTAATTATTGAAATGCTATAAGAAGTCAAATTGTATCATTGGAAGTAGTTATGTGTTTGAAAATTTGTATTAGTCTTAATTGTAGTTGAAAATCAATGCTAATGACTAGTAAAAATAACTAAAAATTATTTCAATTGTTTTTCTAACTTAAAAATCCTAATTTTGTGAAGCTTTTTTAACAATATTTTATACATTAATGAATACAATATTCATATAATAATAGGATATGTACTTATTATTAACATATTATATGATATATACTTATTTTACCTTTCAGTAGTAGTTGCACAATTTTAATAACTAACATATACGAAATAATATGAATATAATATGTTACGTGTTGTTGATACCTAAGTTACAATTAATAACTAGTTATCTAAATTTGCTCTTTAAAATATTTAAATCTCCTTTTGCTTTAAGATAAACATTTCAATCTTACTTTACAAATTCTATAAGTAATGTTTTTGTTAGTTTAATCATTTTTTAACAAACAACACTCTTTGTATCTTCAGATTGAAATCACTTTTTACTTTTAAAATAGAGGGTTCGATCCTCCTTTATAAATCATATGAGTAAATAATATTTTTCTTAGTAGAATTGAGGCTTCTGTGATCCATCATAGTTATAAGAATATTTCGGCGTAAATCACATTAGGTAAGACATATAATGACATTTGCGGAGGCGTTTGGAACCAACTAGTGTGGTTCATCGTCAGGACAAGTTGAGGAGACAGATCTAGTCCAACACTTTAAATAGTTCGATCAGAGATTCCAACAGCTAAAACCAATTAACGTCTAATTTTGACGCAAGGACCTTATTACCCTATTATTATTCTAATTAATATTATTATTTCCAATATTTATTATTATATTAGTAGAAATCAGTTAAACTAGGTAAAAAATAAAATAGATTAATATTTTATTTATTTAAGTTCATAAAAATAATTATATATAAAACCCTTTAACCAAAATATTAACTACTATCCTTCTGGAACAAAGATAAATTAGGTAAAAAATCCCCTATTTACTTAAGGTTAGTTTAAAAATAATTTTGTTACAATATTTAATTATATAAAAAAAGCAACAATTCAATTGAGAAAAGCCTAATTTTGACCCAAAGACCTTATTACCTTATTATTATTCTAATTAATATTATTATTTCCAATATTTATTATTATATTAGTAGAAATCAGTTAAACTAGGTAAAAAATAAAATAGATTAATATTTTATTTATTTAAGTTCATAAAATTAATTATATATAAAACCCTTTAACCAAAATATTAACTACTATCCTTCTGGAACAAAGATAAATTAGGTAAAAAATCCCCTATTTACTTAAGGTTAGTTTTAAAAATAATTTTGCTACAATATTTAATTATATAAATACAACAACAATCAATGGAGAAAAGTCAAAATCGGAAAAAAGAGTTCTCATATATACTAACATAATGTATAGTAAAAAATAAATAATAAGAATGCACTAACAATATATACTAGTATAATATAATCAATATACCTATATTTTCTTAATATCTATTATTATAATTAAGGAATTAGGTGAATAAATACCCCAAAGAATTAGCCTAAAACCTTAATACTACTTATATACCAATAAGAAACGTATAATAAAAAATATATAATATATAAAAATGCATAGAGGTAACGAAAAGTAACCATTATGTATTCATAATAAAGATATATGTATAAATATACAAGTAACTAAGTAAATAAAATATATATGAACAAATAATCCTAATAAATAAGAATTAAGGTAAATTAGGTAAAATTATTATTTAA
>APFE031345709.1:6892-66387 GCA_000404065.3 Pinus taeda | reverse complement strand
TCAAGTGCCCCACTATCAAACTGAGGGTTTACCCACTTGCCTTGTTCCTACCAGAGCTCGTGTCAATTCTCTGTATGCTCATTACACACCTCCACTTAATGTTGGGGCCAGTAGTGCAAATGTGAGGTATGGGTACTGAATACCTCCATGGTTGGAAGCTGCAAATTGGAATCAATCATATGGCATCAATCAACCATTTCCTAATCAGCCCTTCACTGGTAGGCCAACCTACCTGGCTCAAGAAGGTAACTCGGGGAGTTCTGGCACTCAAGAGTCTCAAGGCCATAAAGAATAGGGGTGTCATATGTTTTTGGTTCTAACCACATTATGATGTGGATTTTGGATGGATTGTATCTTTTTCTTGGCACAGAAACATTTTGGCTTACAACACTAGATTGTATCTTTTTCATGTCACAGAAACATTTTGGCTTACAACACTAGATTGTATCTTTTTCATGTCACAGAAATATTTTGGCTTACAACACTAGATTGTATCTTTTTCTTGTCCCAAGAAACATTTTGGCTAACAACCTAGTAGTGATTTCTTGTGGCAACCTAACTGTGTGTTGATAAGAAATTTTCAATGGAATATGTCTTTTTGTAAAATATTAATTATGATAAAACTATTTCTATAAAGCCACGCGTAAAAGCACATGGAGCCGGTACGACACCTATCCACCGTGGAGCTCATGTGTTGGCTACTGTATGCCACCTTAAATGCGTCTGTTCGCGCCAGTTATCAAGTTCGTTTGGGCTCATTCCTGCGATGTTTGGGAATTCAATAATAACATTTCAAGTTGCATATGAAAAAGGCTAAATAAAAAAATCAATGAGGAGGCAATCTACGAAATTCAATTAGATTTGATATGTTAATCATAAGAAATCATTTCAGTTCCAAGATGCATGAGTTTACAAAATCAGAAGTTAAAAAAAAACGTAAAATATCGCATGGAAATAATAGCGGATTAGCTCGATCATATTTTATTGCAAGTCTTTGAAGTTTTAAAAATAGGGTCGAACACAGCTCTCATCATCTGAGAATGAAAAAAGCAACCAGAAAAACTCAAAAGCATCATGAGATTAAAAAAGGTCAACTGTAACCTATCAATCATTGAGAATGACCACAACATGACAATGAGGTACCCTGCATGTGTGACCAAATTTGCAAAACAAATATTTCAGTTTTCCCAAGTCAATGATATTGGACTCGACCTGACTGAATGCCACATCTGAGTTCTATAACACTGCCCAAAGGCGCTAAAGACTTATAACAGCCTCAAAAAAGATACCAAACGACAGATAGTTGATCACTGCAGCATAGAGAAATTCACTGACCCAGAGCAAAACCAGACTTTCCAATTGGTGTTAATTCAAGTCCTTTATCTGAATTCACTATAATATGTTAGTGTCCGCTACTGAAGATTGAGAAGGCCTATATATATATATATATATATGTGTTCCACACAATCCATTTTCCAAAAATTTGGTGCCAAAATATTTGGAAAATTGGAATGTATTAGTTAGCATTATCAAAAAAATATCATGCACCTAAGCTCACTGCTAGATATTGCAATACTAGAGACACAAATGGTTATCTCCCAATAGCACAAATGTATGGGAGACATGGAAGACTTTTTAAGTTTACTTGTATTGAGATGAAATATGTAGAGTAACTAGTGGATGCAAAATGTTCTTTGAAGAATTCGATAGAGCAAGTGATCCAGACAACTTGAAAAGTGAAGAATCCTCTAGCTGGGGGAAATGCTCTTCCTAGATTTGATGAAGTTGCATACTCACAAGTTCTTAATAATACCAGTACTCCGTTGGAAGAAGCTAGTTCAGATGACAATAGTGAACCTATATGTGCTTTTACTTATTTGAGGATGGGTCAATATTTGTCCCAGGTAAGAATTGGAGTAGGTTTGTGTCTTTTGTGACGAGAATGTCTCAACAAGATGTTGTCCCAATGTCAAGTGATGAAAAGCAAAGAGGTATTAAACATCTTATCCAGGAGGCTACTTCTACTTAAATAAGCCAAAAGTATGACATCCAACTAAGTAATTATTTGTAAATATAGTTAATTAGGGCCTTTGCACTGTAGCGGTTAAATTTTTTTTAATTTAAAATTTATTAATTTTGCCTGAGTTTTAAGTTTCTCAAAGTTACTTGCCTAATTAGGAGCGTTATTTAAATCTCTTCTACTAAGGAATTCTATTATAGGATATTTTATGTACTCATGGAACTTATGCTTGTAGAATAGGTTTCCCATCCATTGAGCTACTATCAAATTTCCTAAGAAGATGGAGCTCTACTAAATTCTTAACCACTTGATGCTAAGCCTCTATATAAATGGCAAGTGCAGATTGATGTTAAGCCTCTATATAAATGACATGTGCAAATTAAGCATGGAGTTGTGCTAGAACAATAAGCTTCATCTCCTCAAAGTTGAAATGATGGAGAGCATTGAATACATGTTTGATTACTACTGTAAACTTGTCATTTTTATAGAAGTTTTGTAAAATTGAACTACAAAACATTCAAGTTTTGTAAAATGGAACTGCAAAAAATTCAGTAAGGTATAATGAAAAACAATATAAATTATTTCATTGAATGTCTTTTTCTTATAAAACAAATCATTTTGCCTCTATGAAGTGCTACCCAATTAGAAACTCATGCTCGTGTTGGTGATAGTTGTATATATATATATATGTGTGTGTGTGTGTTCCACACAATCATGAGGAGAAAGGTGAAAAATTTACCCAAGACACTACTGTGCAAACAGAGGATCGGGAACCAAAACAAAATATGGTAGAGAAAAACGTTCTTCATGTGGAGAAAACAGATCGTTTGATGAAAGAAACAGATGATAAATTTAGCCCTCTGGATACCTTGTTATAAGGAAAAAGTAATACCTTTGCAAAATAATGAAAAAGGTAATTCATGACCTTTGCGAGAGATGGGAAGAATATAGAAACAAAATCAAAGGAGAATATAAGAAATACCTCGATAGGTGATATAAGAACAAAAACAATGGGCCAATTTTCCATAGGAAGCACATATTACCTCTAAGAGTAGGAAATAGGAAATTTCATATTTCACATACCAAATTCACATACGTACTGAGAAACCTATGAGACAAATGAGTAAAATTTTAAAAGTGTGAAAATACTAGAAACATATATATGAGATTTTGTAATGCACCAATGTGATTGTAGCACACAGTGAACCTTTTCATTAGAATACACAACATAAAACAATATATATATATATATGTTCCACACAATCATGAGGAGAAAGCTGAAAAATTTACCCAAGACACTACTGTGCAAACAGAGGATCGGGAACCAGAACAAAATATGGTAGAGAAAAACGTTCTTCATGTGGAGAAAACAGATCGTTTGATGAAAGAAACAGATGATAAATTTAGCCCTCTGGATACCTTGTTATAAGGAAAAAGTAATACCTTTGCAAAATCATGAAAAAAGTAATTCATGACCTTTGCGAGAGATGGGAAGAATATATAAACGAAATCAAAGGAGAATATAAGAAATACCTCGATAGGTGATATAAGAACAAAAACAATGGGCCAATTTTCCATAGGAAGCACATATTACCTCTAAGAGTAGGAAATAGGAAATTTCATATTTCACATACCAAATTCAAATATTGCATACTATTGCAAAATAAGGATGTAAAACAAGGTTGGATTCCTTAGGAACCCTAAACCCTAAACAAGGCACAGGCTAGTCTAATTATCAACAGCTTAAACCAGTGAGGAGATAAGAATGCCTTGTTTTTTAAACTAGCATAAACCCCTGTAACTGGGGTTTAATATGCACCTTGACATTGTCAAGCTCAAGTTTGCATATGCACCTTGACTCTGCAAATTGACTCTGCAAGTTTAATATGCACCTTGACTCTGCACATTACATTACGAACAGATAGCTCTGCAAATTCGAAATGGGTCATACAATTTCATATAAATTCGAACAACTCTGCACATTATAACTCTGCACATTACATTACGAACAGATAACTCTGCAAATTCGAAATGGGTCATACAATTTCATATAAATTCGAACAACTCTGCACATTATAACTTCGCACATTACATTACAAACAGATAACTCTACAAATTCGAAATGGGTCATACAATTTCATATAAATTCGAACCAACTCTGCACATTATAACTCTGCACATTACATTACAAATAGATAACTCTGCAAATTCGAAATGGGTAATACAATTTCATATAAATTCAACAGATAACAAACTGTAAACAGCCCATAAACCCTAAACCCTCATATACCCATAAACCCATAAACACCAAACAGCCCATAAACCCATAAACCCATAAACAACAAACAGCCCATAAACCCATAAACCCTCATAAACAACAAACAGCCCATAAACCCTAAGAAATCCTAACAAAATGCCATAAAATACCATTACAAAGGTTACAAAATATCCAAACACAGAGGTTGTGTTGAAAAACACAAAGTGCAGCTGGTAAGATTAAAATCCTACCGGTAACATGCTGCCGACCTTCCCCGGAGCTCGCCAACATGCAACGACCTCTTCCACACAAAGGTCCACACCTGCAACACCTGCAACAAGAACGAAAAATAAAAATTAGCCAATGAAAACAACAAAAAACCCACAAAAAACCAGAAAAACAACATTTGACCTCCAGCTTTCTACCAGAAAAACAACATTTGACCTCCAGCTTTCTAAAACAGCGACCCACTCCGAATAAGACCAGCAACAGAGAAATGTGGACCAAGAAAACCAGGCGGAACAGCAGAAGTAAAGCAGAAGCGCTGTGCGGACATCATACCCTGCAACACCAGCAAAGAAGTCAACCAGCGCCTGCATACCAGGCGAAGAGCGCAGGTCCACAACTGTTTTCGTCCCAACAAACACCTCTACCAGCACAGCAATAGGCGACCAAGCGCGCAGGTTTCGGGGCGGTTCGGCGCCATCTTCGGGGGGGGCCTTCGCCCAACAACTGGCCCCGAGCAGAAACATAAAGGGATTGCAGAACATCGCAGGAATGAGCCCAAACGAACCTGATAACTGGCGCGAACAGACGCATTTAAGGTGGCATACGGTAGGGCACACATGGAGCTCCACGGTGGACAGGTGTCGTACCGGCTCCATGTGCTTTACGCGTGGCTTTGGGGACGTGGCGGGGAGGGCGCACATGTATTGGCGACCCTCCCCTATATATCCGGCGAAAAAACTTTCAAAAAGTCGCGTTATAGACTACTGCAAAAGAAAATAGCTTTGGAACAAGATATCAGTGAGAAATTTTCTGACCGAAAACGGTTTGCTCCATTAACATTATCATAGTTAGGTTAAAAACCAATAAGCACCAAGTTATAGCGATAGCGTAATCCTCCCAATTCGAGGTTTCCAATTCTCTTCAAGCTCTCTGCCAATTCCTCACAAAATATTAAATTATCTCTATAAAGTAAAACTATAAATCAAAGTTCATTGGCAGGGAGGGAAACTCAAAATGTGAGATAATGTGAAATTTTGTTAATTAAATTTTGTCAATATTGGAAATGAGTGAAAATGTGGGATACCAAAAATTTAGAAGGCAAATATATGAAAATGTGGGATACCAAAAATTCGAAGGCAAATATATGTTTTTGGGGTTAGATAAAATTAATTTTTTTTTTATTTGAATATTTTAGATATGTATTTGTGTAAATTTTTTAATATATTTATTTTTTAAATAAATTAAAATTTAAAGAAAAAGTCTTTTATTAAAATTTATTAAAAAATAGTTTAATTACACTTTTAGTTTTATATTAAAATATGGTTTAAATACTTACATTTGAGTTTTATATTATTTCAAAAAATAAAATTTAAATTTAAATTAACAAATTCTCAAAATCAAAATTTAAAATTTAAAATTAATTTTAACATTTGGTAAGTGATCATAATAATATTATTATTTATTTTTATTTTTTTTTCTCGTAGAAAAAGTCATAATTTTCATTATAGGAAAAAATTACATTTTGTATATGTAGAGCATTACTTGAGTGAGGCATTGCTTGTTCATAAATGAAAACTTTTGTGCATTCCTCCACTCAGGGAGTATATGAGAATGAAAATAACAAAAAAATGGGTTTATAAACCCCAGCAAACCTGTAGAAACAGGGGCCCAAAGAAAAACCCATACCCATTACAAGAAAACAGTAAAGAAAGCAGTGACGCAGCACCAAGAGAGAGGCGGCAGACCAGTCGTTCCTCGTAGAAAAAGTCATAATTTCATTATAGGAGAAAATTACATTTTGTATATGTAGAGCATTACTTGAGTGAGGCATTGCTTATTCATAAATGAAAAACTTTTGTGCATTCCTCCACCCAGGGAGTATATGAGAATGCAAATAACAAAAAAATGGGTTTATAAACCCCAGCAAACCTGTAGAAACAGGGGCCCAAAGAAAAACCCATACCCATTACAAGAAAACAGTAAAGAAAGCAGTGACGCAACACCAAGAGAGAGGCGACAGACCAGTCGTTCAGCGCAAACCTGGTACTGAACCACCACCAGCGAAAGATAAACTCCTGAGGAGAGAAATCGAGATAGGAAGCTCTAAATCTGGCAACCTGGGAAAGAAAGAGAGGCACGAAATGGGGAAGAAAGTAGCCAGGGTAGCCACTACTCCCCCGCCCCCTCAAAACTCTCCTCATGAAACAGACCAACCAAAAGTAAAAATAGATGCCCCATACTTCCACAGTAGCCTTCAGAAACCCTAGCATATCCAGTCATGTTGCAGCGGTGCAAAACAAAAAATGCAGAGACGGTCAGGGCCTCCACATCCATGTTCCCTCAACGCTCCAAACAGCAGAGGAAAGACCAACAAGCACCGTTTGCTGCAGCGAGAGACCCATCCAGTCCCGGCCAGAGAAGCAGAGGCAAAACCGAGGGCAAAGGCGGCTAATTTTCAGCCTCCTCGCCCCCGCATAGTAGAAGAAACCCTAGAAATCAGTGGTTGTTGACGTCACCTCTTTGTTGTTCTCCTCTCTGTCTTCCTCCTCGCTCCCGGTCCTCCCCATTCAATGATTCCAAGTGATTAAAATAATGTTAACTATTTATAATAGTAATTAATGTTATTCTTTATATTGAAAGTAATGGAGACAATTATATGTATATGGAAAATTTTGATGAATATTGTCTTTGTTTTTTTATTTGATTTGAAAATTATCTAAAACTTTTTGTAGAAGTGAGCTTCTCACTAACTATATAAAAGCTCTATAAAATATAATATTTATCTTATTATTTAATCTTTAGTTTTTTTATTTTTTAGGTAAGTGGAAAAACTTATTATAATTTAGTTGTCAAATCAATAGTGGAATCAATAGTGGAGGGAGTCATTATTGGCTATAAGGGGGAAGGGTTTCACTTTTCACTCTCGCCAATACTTCTAGGTCTTGAGCAATTAACTTGTTTCCTTAAACTTGAGGAAGATGAGCTTTAGCCAACCAAACAGAGTTTTAGGGCATATTCCAAACTCAATTTAGGGCATATTCCAAACTCAATTTGCTTTCAATTTTCTTATATTGTTGTTTGATTTGTTTTATGAATATTAATTAATTTTTCCAATTTTTTTAATGTAATTTTTGAAAATAAGTTATAGTGTAATTTTTTTTAATAATTAAAATATTTTATTAGGATATGCTACAATCAAATATGATATAACATTTAAAATGCTATTTCATATCAGCAATTTTCTTGCAATGTTTACTTTGCCAAATTTTTAATATTTTATTGTTCTAATAATATCTTTTGATGTATTCCAATTAGAGTTATTATAGTAATTGGAATGGAGTTAAAAGAGATATATAAAAAACTAGAAATTATCTACCGTCGGCTTGTTTGTATTTACATAGCATAGAGAAATATGTATAGAAAGGTTTATATAATTTCCAACTAAACATTTCATAGTAGTTTATTTTTTCTTTTTCAAATGAAAATCTAATAATTTATTTTACTATAATTTTTATAAAGGCATTAAACAAATCATAATTCTTCAAATTGATGTTTAACTCTACTCTTCAAATTTAATACTTGATCCCTGGTGAAACCATTTCTACTTTATTGGAAGCCTACCTCATAATTATGTTAATTCTAATATATATGATTAATTCACTAATATTTTTTCCTATTAATGCTCATGTAATGAAATGATGGTATGCACAACAATGCAATTAATGAATATGAAAATACATATATAATTAAAAGTTTTCAAAACCATTAATAGAGTATAAGAACTGAAAAGTACCAAAGCTAAAAAAATGTACGGCTTGGAAAGAATGACAAATATATTACTACCTACATTTTCCATTGAGACATGAGTATTCCCATGCCCAAAAGGGATGGGAGTAGTTTCCTCTAGTATAGATGGAAATAGCAATATAACATCTTCACGCAAGGGTCATACTACAAGTTTAGCATCAAGCCCCACAAAGAGAGCTCTTTAGGACACTTAAGGGATTTGGATCTTGGTACCACCTAGGACACCAAGTTCTATGGATTGTCACCCAAGAGGCAAGAGAACCAATTGACCTGCACAATCATGCCCTATATTAATAGCTACATATGAAATATTGCTACTCTTTTGAGTTACATTAGAAAACAAAAGGTGCAATATGAAAAGTACATCAATATTTTTTTATGTATTAACCATTGATAGGTATAAAAAAATGAGGTAACTATGTGTATCTCAATTTCTTTTTAATCACAAAGATTTCTTAATAGATTTAAATAGATGTGTATAGATTTAAATAGATGTGTACCTTGATCATAATTACAATTGAGGTACTTTTCATATTCCATATTCTATTACTTATATGCACTTCTAAGCATGAAAAAGGATAAAAAAAAATAAATGGAGATGCAAATTCTTATGCTTAGAATACCTCAAATTTAAATGGATATACATTGGTGTGTATATTTTCTACACATTTAATTAAAATTAAGTATTATTGTTAAAACAAAAAATGCACTAATAATCTTAAACATTTAGAAAATATGAAAAACTAATATATAAAATCATATTGTATATGTAATTGTATAATATTATATTCAATCTTATTGCTTCAACATTATAATAAATTTATAAAGTATATTAACATGAAATTTCATTCTCAATTCTCTAACATGACTCCACTATAATACAACATTTGCAAAGAAACTCTTAGACTGACTATTTATCACTATCAATTATGATATTATAAGGAAGATGGGGGTAAATTTGTGAAATTTTCTCATATGGAAAATATACACACCAATGTAGATCCATTTAAATTTGAGCTATTCTACACATAAGAATTTGCATCTCCATTTATTTATTGTATCCTTCTTGATGCTTACTAGATTGAGAATTGCATAAAAGTAATAGAATATGGAATGTGAAAAGTACCTCAATTGTAATTATGATCGGGGTACAATTATATTTATATCATATCTATTAAGAATTGACTAAGATAAAAAAATAAATTGAGATACATATAGTTATCTCAATTTCTTATTAATTTATATCAATATTTAACAGATAAAAAAGTACTTTTCATATTCCACCTTTTGTTCGTTAATGTAAATAGAGTAGCATTACTTTATATGTAGTTAGTAATAAAGGGCATGATTGTGTAGTTAAATTGGTTCACTTTCCTTTTGGGTGACAATCCATAGAACTTGGTGCCCTAGGTAGTACCAAGATTTAAATCACTTGAGTGTCCTAAAGAGCTCTCTTTGTGGGGCTTGATGCTAAACATGTTGTATGACCCTTGTGTGAATATGTGATACAGTTGTCTCCAACCATACTAGAGGAAACTACTCCCATCCCTTTTGGGCATGGGTATACTCATGTATCAATAGAAAATTTAGGTAGTGATATATTTGTCGTTATTTCCACGGTGTGCATTTTTTAGCATTGATTATTTTCAATCTTCTATTCTATTAATGGTTTTGAAAATTTTTAATTGTATATGTATTTTCATGTTCATTGATTGCATCGTTCTGCATACCAGTATTACATTACATGATCATCAATAGGTAAAAAATTAGTGACTATCATTTATATTAGAATATAAAGTAGAAGGGGTTTTACTAGGGATGAAGGGGTTTCACTAAGGATCAAATATCAAATTTGAAGGGTAGAGCCAAACATCGATTTGAAGAATTATGATTTGTTTAATGCCTCTATATTAATATATTAAAATAATTTTACTATGAAATGTTTAGTTGAAAAAATTGCATAGACTTTTTTTATACATTTACCTCTATGCAAATACAAACAGCAAGAAGCTGTGGTGTGTGTGTGTGTATATATATATAATTATCATAATATATATATATATATATATATATATAAGTTATATATATATATATATATATCTATCTTCTCTATATATATAGTATATATATATATATATATATATATATATATATATATATATATATATATATATATATATTAGATAAATTATTTATATAGTTAGTTACTTATTTAGTTATTTAGTTAGTTTATTCTAGATAGCATAATAACCCTAATTGAAATACATCAAAAGATATTAATAGAACAAGCAAATATTAAAAAAAATGGCAAAGCAAACAATGTAAAAAATTGCTCACATAGAGAGCTTTTTAAATGTTTTATCATATCTGATTGTAGTGTATTCTTTTAAAAGTTTTGAATTATTAAAAAATTATAAGTTATAACTCATTTTTAAAAATTACATTAAAAAAATTATATGAAATTTGAAATTTAGCTATTCACTACTGAGTTTCCACTACTGGAGTAATTGCAACATAGTTTGAACAACGTGGTTACCGCAAAGTAGAAGATAGTTTCCACCGCTACAATAGGGAGTATCTGCAACATAGTTTCAACAAAAAACACCTACATCTGAGTTGCGACAACTCTCTGAGCACCTACAATTGAGTTGTGACAACTCTTTGAACACCTACAGTTGAGTAGCTATGGAATTGTACCAATGAGAAAGACTACAATATTAACTATAAATGAGAGATAGAGTAGAAATTGTAGTCAAAATACGTCATGCACAAATCTCCCATTATGTCCCTCATGGATAACCTATATCTATTGCCAAAACTAGGTTATTATTGTCTAGTTAATAAAATAAAATTCTTCTCATTTGATTAGAGTGTTTCCTTTGGAACCCATCAAATCTTAAGAGGGAAGGGTAAGGAAAATGCCTTTCTAATCGAAGGCATATGACAGACAGTTTGTTAGGAAAATTTGCTATGAGACCATCTAATCTGTAAAAGCCAAAACATTTTGAGAGTTTCATCACATGCATATTTTTTTAGATGATCCTTACTTTCCTATTCTCACCCACCTTGAATAGATGAAGAAGAAAAGTTGATGAATAAGAAGAATAGGGTCTTCATCCTCATCACCAATTTTTTGAATTTCAAGTCGTGGTGTGGGTAGGAGTATTTGTTGGGTTGTGGAGGCCCCGAAGCCACTGATTTCACCCTTTTTGGTGTTATTAATGGGTCGAGGGTGTCATCATCAAATTTTTCATGTCATTAGCATCAATGAGGTAACATAATTACTTACCCTATATTGTGATTCCTGTCACTTACTTTATATGTTTCCCCACAAATCTCTTTGGAGATTCAAACCTTTCATATGCAACACTCTGATATTTCGTTGGATCGGACTTCAGATCATTCAACAAACCTTTGATATTCAAGCTTTGTATCTATGGTATAAATAAAATGGTTTGTTCCAACTTGATGTGGTTGGGGAGATTAGAATCTTATTTTTAATTTAAAAACAAACCCAAAATGAAATTACCTCACCATATAAAAATTACAAATCAATTCAACAATAGATCAAAAAGGATGAATATAGAGAAGCATGATTTTCTTAGAAAGGTTAATCTAAGATGCACCCCAAGTTAGGCAACGATGAGCAGTAAGATAAGCTCAAAAGTAAAAGGGAGGGTGATAGAAGGTATGTGTGAGAGTACCTCTGCCTTAGATACATATTCTTACTCTACTTCTTATGTTTCCTCCACTCTTGAAACTAGATAAACTCGATCTCGAACAGGATATGTGATAGGAGACTATGCAACTAGAGGATCTAAAATTGGCTCTCGAATGAGTTTTGTAATTCACACCAAAGACGCAAGAGGAGGATTGTGCAATTCCCTTTTGCCAAAGCCAATTTATCAGCTCCCCTATGGGCTATGGCAAATAAAAATTCATTCTCCAATCTCAACTATTGATTCATCGATCAATCTAGTTCACAAGTTCAAGAGAAGGCACAATGATCGAAATCTGGATTAGGGGCAAAAATTTGCTCAAAAATAAAAGTGCTCAGAATTGATCAAAACTTGAATGACCGTATCCATCTCGGTGATACAATCCTAATGCAACTCGTTTCACTCAAAAAGGAGTTCGTGTGAGAAAGTTAGAGCCTGTTGTCTGTTTTGTCAAACAGGAAAATTTTGGGTATAGGTTGACTAGGATGCTGACTAGGCATCCGTAAAGCCCAGTCATCAAAAATAATATTCCAAGGAATATTCCAACATATGGATTAATTGGGTTGTGACAAGTGTCTGTACGTTATTGGTCAAGTGCATTTGGGTGGACCAATGAGAGGCTCACACATGGCAAGCCCAGAGGCTGCCACATGCCCTCTCAAAGGTCATATAAAAGTTTGTTGGCAGGCCGGGGAGTCAAACCTGTGACCTCACCCGCACAAGCACCATGTGCCACCGTTATACCAAAGCCATCATACTAAACAAACTATGGGTGCAAAATATATTTGAAGTTTAACATGTGGCAGGTTGGGGGAAGAGAGGGCCAGCCC
The DNA here is from genome assembly GCA_000404065.3 of Pinus taeda. Taxonomy (NCBI): domain Eukaryota; kingdom Viridiplantae; phylum Streptophyta; class Pinopsida; order Pinales; family Pinaceae; genus Pinus; species Pinus taeda. Next base: position 53,526 of record APFE031345709.1, on the reverse strand, counting down.
CCTTGCCATGTGACCTAACCCATGACCAGAGGTCAGCGCTACGTGCTAAATGCAGATTAGTGGTAACTAAACCATGCTTAAACATTAATTAACTACAGAGGGTGGTAATTTTGGTAGATCCGACAAATCCAGAACTACTCCAAATTTGGCGCAGTTAACTTGAGTTTCTTCAGTTTTGGTGGAGTTTTTCCTAGGGAAAACTGAAGAGGCCATAAATTTGGCATATTTAGACCAATTTTGTCTCACAAAGAGTCATTCCTAGATGATTTGGATGCTCTAAATGCAATGGAATAGGATGCAGAGGTAGAAAGCCATTTATGTATGTTATTTTGCTACGTTGAAGTTTAAGGAAGCTTAGGGCCACCAGGAGAGGAGGTCAAGCCTAGATCAACTAAAGTCCAATTGTAGAGCTTGGAAAGTCATTTTTGGGGTTTTTAGGTCTTTTTAATCCAATGGATCAGGTTTCAAAGCCATTGGAGCACCCTAGGTGCATGTAATCATAGAATTGACCATTAATCCAAAGAGGGCCTCGTATTGAAGCAAGTCCAAGGAGATATAGCCCAGGAGGGGTGAACTCCTTTATCAGCTTTATGTTATGAGTTTGTTGTGTTTTAATTATCTACATTTTACTTGTTGCATATGTGTTTTAAACAACTAATTAATCTCACAAATTGCTCATAAAATACACTCAATACTTGACACATAATTCATCACATTTTGGTTAATTTGAGACAATCCTAAACACATTTTTAATACTAATGAGGGATCTTACATAGAATTAACAAGTTTTCCCAACATTTGTATCAAGTTGGTATCAGAGCACTATGAACTCATTTTAACCCTGAGATGATTTGCGAAGGTTAGCTAGAAAATTAGCTATTGGTTTTGTATTTGTGCAAGGAAAATTTAATTGTGTGCAAGTTTATGTTTGTAAAATTTTTAAAGCTTTGTGACGATTTTTTATGCATTACAAGTGTGATGGCAACTTAAAAAAGTGATTTTTCTAATCCATCTTCCTTAGCAAGACTCTTTGATTTAGAGATGTTGCAAGAGCTTATCATCATGAGAGATATGGTGCAAGAGATGAATGAATATAGGAAGGAGAACACTATACTTCAAGAGGAGTTGATGGCCATGAAGGACGAGAAGCAAGAGCTTCTTGAACAGATGCATGAGATGGAGATTCAACTCCATGATGCCAAGGAAATCCTAGCCAAGTATGTGCATATGTGCATGAAAATGAGGCATGAATTTCAAGTTTATCTTCAATTTCTTCTCAAAATGATTGTTTTGGTGCTTTTGAAAGACACACTAGAGGAATAGGGTCCAAATTATTGATGAAGGTGGGCTATGAAGGTAAAGGGTTAGGAAAACATGCACAAGCCAATTGTTGTTGAGGAAAGGCCTCAATATTTGGGTCTTGGTTATGGACAACATGATGGAGAATGCTCCAAAGCCAAGGAGGCACATGAAGGTGTTCCAAGAAGGACTTTCATTACATGTTCATTACCTCAATCTTATGAAGTTTGTGTTCACGAGGAATGCAAAATTTTTATACCCACTTTGCAAGAAGGTGCTCATAAGCATGCAACTAGTGGAAATGGAAAACAAGAGGATGTTGAAAGCTCTAAGGTCATTGAAACCATTGTTGATATTCCAAAGAGAGTCACTACCTCATCAAATTCACCTCTTCAAGAAGGCGACAAAGGTGAATGTGCAAGATATAAATCTACCTTTAATCAAATTCCTTTATGATAAACATGGTAAATCTTCCATAAGATTTGGAGAAAATTTACATGTTCATTTTGTGGTTTGAATAACCATATTGTTTCGAGGTGTTGGAAGAGGATAGACATACACTGGAAACTTTCAAAACAAAATAAACAGAAAGCCAAATGTCCATTGGATAATGGAAACCATGTTGAAAAGAAGATGCAATTATTTTTCACTCAATGCCATAAGCAAGGTCATCTTGTAGACAAATGTTGGAGTTTGCATCCAACAAGTCATCCACAACATTTTAAGAAGGTGGAGAGAGATTTTGGTAAGAATGGAAAAGAGGATTCCATAATTGATGTGGGTCAGGATGATACACATGATGAAGTGCAACTGAAAGAAGTGCCATTGAAATGGTTTGGAAAGAGATGGTTAGATTTCTTAACCAATTAAGGCCTTGCATTTCTTTTGATAATTGATGCAAATCTTACCTTATTGATGCATTTCCTTGTTATTTGGATGCATTTATTTTCTCCTGAAAGTATGTTGCATATTGCATGAAGAAATATGCTAGAAAAGTAGATTTATGTTGACTCTCTTAGATGCAACAAACATGGAAATTTGCAACTAAAAATTTGCATGCATGTTTCATTCTTGAACTTGCATGTTTACGTGAGGAAGGTGTTCAAAAGTGGAGTATGTTGACTCACTTTATTGCAGCAAATTTGGTCATTTCAGCTCTTTAATTACTCGTACATACCAATGGGATTCTTGTACTTGTGATTGTACTTATGAGAGAGTTGAGAATTGTTATACATGCATGAGAGTTTGTATGTGTGAACAATGGAATTTTTAATAGTTTCATTGTGCTTGAACATGCGTGAGTGATTGCCTTGTGTTGGTTGATTTCTTTATTAACATGTATTTTGTCAACTTGAGAATGTTGATCATTTGCACATGCATGAGAGTCAATTTTTGTGGTCAATTGATTGTTACATGTATGTTATATCAACTTGGGAGAGTTGATTCTATCTCCAAAGATGAAAGGGAGATGTGACGAATTGTTTCATGAGAATGTGGAATTCTTGTTGTAAATCATCAAGTTGTTGTACATGTTTTTGCTTGACTTGAAAGTTAGTTGTTTGAAGAAGCATGTTTTGTTGACTTGTGTTTAGTCAATTGTTTATACACCAAGATGTAAGAGTACATGGCGATGCTCACATGAGGTGACATTTGTTGCTTTAAATAAGCAAAAGGAAGAGGTCGTCAAGTTATATTCTTGCATGAGTGTTTTTCAAGGTTAATGGTGTTTATTGTGACAAGATGTCGTAGGATTTTGGAAGGTCCACGCTTGAGCAAGAGACTCATGATCAGTCTTCATTCTCAAATCATGACATGAGCAGCATGTTAATATTGGAGGATGATGGAATCTAAAAGTGAAAGTGGACAAAAATACCAAAAAAAATTGCAGCCCTTGTAAAACATCAAATGGTCTACAATGCAATTTGATGTGTTAATGCCAAGAAGAAAAAGAGATGGTGAATGCATTATTCCACATGTGGAATTTGGAACCATGGAGGTAAAATAATGGTCATTTATTTTCTTGTTATTACTAATATTGGAACTCATTGTTATAGTTCACTCAGATGGGCTTAACTTGGAAAAGTGGTTTCCAAGGAGAAGCTTGCATCAAATGCATGTGTTGCAAAGGAGGAACGTGATTGTCAGTAGGAAGGCCATCAGTCAGTTTTCCAAGCACCGAGGGATCGCTTTGGTACAGAAGGGTGTTCAATCAACAAGAAACCAACAAGTGTTGGATTGATTTAGCAGCAAAAGGAGAACATTGGTTGAAGTTCCAAGCCATTTGCAAGGCAAGACATATAAATGAACCCAAGTGGTCGTCATGGAGACTTTTCCAAGTAGAATAAATTGATAGAACTTGGGAAGGAGAAGAGTATTTAGATTTCATTAGATAACCAACTTTTGTGGGTCCAAAAGCCTGTCAGTGGGAAGGAGTGATCAAAATCTAAATTAGGGGAACAAATTGCTAAAAAATAAAAGTGCTCGGAATTGATCAAAACCTAAACAAACACGCACCCAAGGAAGCTAAAGCCAGACCCAATTGAAAATGAAGAGAAATATTTATTGTGTTATAAAAGACCCTTATGTCCGCGTACTAATAGGCCTCCTGGAGGAACATGTGCCTCCAAAATATCTTCCTATTATGACCAATCCCAAAGTTAGTTCTATACATATGACCAGAAATTGAAAAAAACAATGCAATAGCTAAATGATGATGAACCATGTCTCGGCGATACGGTCCCAATGCAGCTCGTTTCACTCAAAACAGTTCGTATGAGAAAGTTAGAGCCTGTTGTTTGTTCTGTCAAACAGACAAATTTTGGGTATAAGCTGACTGGGATGCCGACTAGGCATCCTTATTCCGACATATGGCTCAATCGAGTTGTGAAAAGTGTTTGTACGTTATTTTTCAAGTGAATTTGGGTGGACCAATGAGAGGATAACATGTGGCAAGCCTGAAGGACGCCACATGCCCTCTCAAAGGTCATATAAAAGTTTTTTGGCAGGCTGGGGAGTCGAACTCGCAACCTCACCCACACAAGCACCATGCGCCACTATTATACCAAAGCCATCAGACCTAACAAACTAGGGGCACAAAATGTATTTGAAGTTTAACATGTGGTGGGTTGGGGGAAGAGAGGGCTAGCCCCATCCCCATGTGACCTAACCCATGAACGGAGGCCAGTGCTATGCGCTAAATGCATATTAGTGGTAACTAAACCATGCTTAAACATTGATTAACTATAGATTAAGTTGGCAGTGATTTTGGAAAATCCGACAAATCCGGAACTACACCAAATTTGGCAGAGTTAATTGGATTTTCTCCAGTTTTGGTGGAGTTTTTGTAGGGAAAATTGAAGAGGCCATAACTTTGGCATATTGTGACCAATTTTGGCTCAGAAAGAGTCATTCCTAGATCATTTGGATGTTATGAACACAATGGAGTAGGTTGTACAGGAAAAAAGGCACTTCTTTATGTGATTTTTCTATGTTTAATTTTAAGGAAGCCCAGGGCCACCAGGACAGGAGGTCAAGCCTAGATCAGCTAAAGTCCAATTGCAAAGCTTGGAAAGTCATTTTTAGGCTTTTTAGGTGTTCAGAATCCAATGGAGCAGGTTGAAAAGACATTGGAGAACTATAGGTGCATGTAATAAGAGAATTGACCATTAATCCAAAGAGGGCCTAACCATTGAAGCAGGTCCAAGGAGATGTATCCCAGGAGGGGTGCACTCCTTTATCAGCTTTGTGTTATGATTTTGTTGTGTTTTACTTCTTTTCATTTTACTTGTTATATATGTGTTTTAAATAGCTAATTAATCTCATAAATTGCTCATAAAAGACACTCAATACTTGACACATAATTCCTCACATTTTGGTTAATTTGAGACGATCATAAACACATTTTTAATACTTATGTGGGATCTTGCATAACATCAACAAGTTTTCCCAACATTTAGATCACACGATTGAATAGATCTTAGGCAGGAAACAAGATATTTAAGTAGACATAAAGAAAATATCTTGGGCAATAAGCAATCGAAATTTATTGAGATCAAAAAATTCAAGTACTAGACAGAAGACACCAGAGAAAAAATAACATAAGAAACCTCCCCTTGATTTTTTTATGCATGATCACAACCTATATGTTGTCATCCTAGTGGTAGAATTGTTATATGCCTTCCGATGATGTTCGCTCGTCCATCCTCCCACTTTCACACAAGCATGAAGTTTTCTCGCTAAAATTAACCAATACATCTTGAAAAAAATTGTGGTAAATAAATTCAAACCCAAAGCTTTTTTGTTGGGAATTTCCTTGATGGTTTCCTCCACCCCTTAGAAGGATATCTCCCACATGAGAGCTACATTTTTTCTATGGAGTAATTAGTTTAGGGATGTGTTACATTATCTTGGCTATGGCTTCATTTCGATCTTCTTGTTCCTCCATTAAGAGTTGCTAATATAATGATACTAGTTCCTCCTTGATATCTTTGTGCTTCCATAGTCATGTACCATGTTGAGAGTTTAAGGAGTATATGTGATTTTATTTCTTGTTCTTAACTAGGGCTTTCTGAAAAACATTGGTGTTCTTCTCTCCTTCATGAAGCCACTGGATGCACAATTTTTCTCTCCAGTAAGTTTCTTCTTATTCCTAGTGGGATTTTAATTACTGCAATACCCAGCTTTCCTCTTCAGCTAGTGCTTCCATTCACCCTTGCTTTATTATTTCCAATTAAATGTCCTCCATTTTTCCTTCCAACTTTATTTTTTCTTGAAATATATCCCTAAATTCCTCTTGATTCCATTGCTTTATGCACAACTTCATTTATTTTAGTTTAAGTTGCAGAGAATGCATTTGATTCTGCCCCTAGATCCATATTTCCTTCCACCACTCTTACAGCTTAGGGAGGAAGTCCTTGTGCTTTAGCCAAAAGTGCTCAAACTTGAATGGTGAATTGTGATGAGACCTTTTGATGCCACCCTCAAGTTGAATGGGTCAATGGTTGAAGCCCAAGCTAGATAATATCTTTGCTTATATAAAAATGTATTTGTCCATTAATTTCATAGACATAAATAATCGATCTAGCTGACTAGTGATATGATGGGTTCCCCTTCGTATATTCTTTCAATTTAAAACCCCATTGGTTGTATCAATGTCCACTATTTTCATTTCCCATATCAAATCCTGAAACAATAATGACACTGCATCTAGTCACCTTATCCCACCCTTCTTCTCCTTAAGATTTATGATCACATTGAAAGCACCCCCAAGGATCTATTGTTCCCCTTCAACTAACTGATGCAATTTTTATGATTTCCTCCAGGAAGCCCTCCTTCCTTCTTAGGATTGAGGGGCCATATACCGCTAATAACCAAAACCCTTCGCTGGCCCAAGGCACTGAAAGAGACCTGATAGAATATTTGGTGTGGTCATCCAATCATCGAATAGAACCGATTGAGGGTTCCATAGCACCACTATAACACCAACATAGCCTATAGAATCAATGACCATGGCTTCACACCCCATATAATACCAAAAGAAAATATATGTTAGTGTGGAGTTATTTATCTTGGTTTCATGCAGTAAGACTATATCTGGCTTCTCCTTAGAAATTTTTGATCTCAGGTGTCATTGCTTGCCTTGACTATTCAAGCCATGAATGTTCAATAAGACAATCTCCATGGATTAACTAGTGATGGGTGGAGAAAATACTTGATTATCTTGTTGATTTGACCATAATTCAAGAGAAGCTCATCTGTTGCACGTAGGAATTCTCGAGAGCTTTTACACCTCTTGCGGTTGCGTCGGTCATTGATGGTTTGTTATTTGGATTTATGTAGTTGGGGTGATCATTTTCATTCCAATCTAGCCAAACAAGACCCCCAACGAGGGGCCATATCTTATTTTCTTCTTTTTCCATACAAATAAAGTGATGGAGTTGTTCCGCGCAAATTGATTGTGCCTTCGTTCTCACCCAAGTGCATGAAAATTCCAACATGGTTTTTTTTGTCAGAATCTAAATTATCCTGATGATACTCCACCTATAGGATTAATGAAATGCTTTCTAGTAGCTCCTTCAAACATTAATCCCCACTTGAGTCCTCCGTATATTTACGCTCCATCAATGTTTATCTTGTTGCATTCTCCACCTCCATCGGTTGTGTTAGGGTCCTATAATAATAGGATTCATAATTTTGAATTGGCTATGGTTAGTCTTGTAATATTGTACATACTTTTTCTTTTTGAAAAATGTTTTCCATATTAAAAAATAAAAAATGTAAAGAGGGTATGTCTTAAAAGAATAATCAAAGGAAAAAAAGAAAGAAAAAGATCAAAAAAGTAAAAAATATGAACCCCACAAAAAGAGATAAAAATAGATCATGAAAGTGTGCAAATTCAAATGCCACTCCTTTTACTTTACTTTGCAAATAACATTGTGTGCAGCTTGTCAAAAATGCCACAATCCATGATAGTCAAATAGTTTAATCTTGACTCATTCATGCTTTAAATTTCATGTTGATAGATAGAGAATAAAGATCTAGCCAAACTGTTTAATATTGGCAGATCAGTAGTTAGGTAGAGAATAAAAATGAGTTCATCAACTTAATCTGAGCCATTGGAAGTTATAAGGTTAGAATTAGATAGTTTTCTTATCAAAAGAAAAATAAATAAAGGGTCAGCAAGCTCAAATGCACCCAATCAATGAAGAGAAAATGCTAGGGTAAATGAAGGGTAGGTAGACGAAATTTTGCAAGTACACGAGGTTGCTAAGTCAAAAAGAAAATTCATCATGTGTAATCCTATGTTTCATGTGCGGGAGGAATTTTGAAGGAGAAAAGACATTCACTAAAATCTTATTTACTAATTTCCCCTCATTTCATTTCACCACCACATGCTTATTTGCTAATTTCCCCTCATTATCCCTTCATTACTTGTAAAAACCCTTTCCCTCCATTTTCACCTTTTATCTCTTTGTTTCACACATTTCCCTACACTTTACCCTTCAAAAGTCGTTCCACCTTCCCAAAACTCCTTTTCCCTAGTGTGAAACCCATTTCCATCACAAATAATGCTTTCCCACCTTATTAATTTCCATTTTCCCCTTAAAAACCCACAAAAACCTTTTATCCTAAGTTTTTCCTAAAGTCCCACTTTATAAATCCTCCACGTTATAATTTCCCAACACCCTTTTTAACCTACCAACCCTTGGTGCAATTAAAATCCCCCGCCACATCACCCATGGTCCACACCTATTATTAACCCACAGCGTATATTTAATTCCCGATATTATTTTGTTAATTAGTTACAATTCTTTGTAATTAAACCCCGAGCCCTGCCAACCACTTTCCTGACTCTGTTCGTGCAACTTCACTGTGCGATATCCTTCCGATCTCCCACCCCCAGATCCAACGATGCACAACCATATCGCGCAAATTCATCGTCTGACTGTTAACGACTCGAGAGCACACGAGATTCACGGTTTTGGTCGAGCACTATTTGGCTACGTGGCGGCACCAGGTTATATCACGTGCTTGCAAAAAAAGTTGCCTACCATCCAAAAGCGGTGTGATATCACACAAAACCACCTCCCTGCCTAAAACTATAACTGCCCATTGTTAATTCAATAATGCTCACACCAAAATGTAACCGTTATTGGTTAAAAGACTGAAAAGGCCCCAATTTGTTCTTCTCGCTCGTTTTCACTATAAACTTCTGCTAAACCAATTCTGACACCCTGAACCTCTGAGCAACCAATTTAGCCACCTAAAGACGTTGCGGACACCAAATTGAAGTAGAAAATAACTAGTTCAAGCCTCAATGCCCTCTGCAGCTACCACAGAACCCCGTCTGCACACCAAAAACCGTCAAATTCCAGGTATTCTTGAAAGAACCAGAACGACCCTGTAAATTTGAATTATAAACAATAATTCTCAAAATTTAATTAAAAAACCTTCCTAAACTAAAGAGAAACCTACTGTGCACCCAAACCCCTTTTTTATAGACTGTTATTACCCTCCCCACTGTTCTAGAGTTTCTGACCTCACTCCCAAAGCCACAGAAAGACTAATTCAGTTGAATAAACCCAATTATGGCTTCTCAAACCTCTTTGGATGTAAGACCCCTGCAAACACCTCACCTGGACATTGACCACCTTCCATTAGCCAACAGAGAATGTCAAATCAAGGACACTGCTTCCCCTGCCTACCTATTGAAACTCCATTGTTGGAATAAAGACAAGTTTTTGAACCAGAATAATGACATTCAACTATGGGAGTCCAATTTGCCCAAATAATTGTTCCTAGAAGTATACCCATTCCTAAAAATCATCCACTTCTTCCAAGCTTGCTATATTCCCAGTCAAAGAGCCATAGTCACACTTGACGAGAAAGTTTTATTCACCATTACTGTAGAATCAATCAATCAAATGTTGCAGATTCAACCAGGCCCAAATGAGACCCCACTTTCCATTGAAGGCTTACTTGAACTCTACATCAAGCTAGACCTTCCCAAGAAGGCTCAGATTTTTCAAACCTTCATCATAGAGGAGTCTCATACTCCAACAGATAGTCCTCCATATGTTGCCACCATTTTTCCTGAGAGAGGCAGACAAATTATTAACATGCTCTCTTGCATTCTAGGGTACACCACAGATGAACATGTGGATGAGGTTTTCCTTGCTTTCCTTTCTATCTTTTTCCTAGGTAAGCCTCTTGCTACAATTCACAACTATGCTTAGTTCATAGCAGATAGAATCCATCAATAGTTCATCAGACTACCAAATGAGAGATTCTTCAAATGTTCATCAATGTTATTTCATATGTTCTTGTACTTTTAGTCCAACAAATTTCTAGTAAACATCCAAAAGTTAAACACCAAAGGTAATCCAAGATTTGTCATCTATTGGAGACCATTGATCCAAAAATACTCCACTATTTTTTCATATAAATACTTCATTGATTCATTTTTCCATCCAGTTATAAACATGCTAACCAGTAGCTATCAACCCAAGATCAGTCAGGAGATTAAGAAATTTTTACTATTGGAAAATAATAGTAGAGTGGGATACTGGTATCTATACCAGGACCACACAGAAATCGGGATATATGGATGCCAACTTACTCCCTACAGACTGCCCAAATACCTCTCCATAAGGATATTTGCATTAGAGTACTTTAGGCAGATTATAAACTCTGATGAAGTCATTTTCCTGTCAGCTAGGAAGAAGACCCAATTTAAAATGAAAACCCAATTGGGCCCATTTATTTGTAATAATAGGGAAGCCAAACCAAAGGCAGATAAAATTTTGCAGCAAATGAATTTCAAGAACAGTTTTATGTGGTAGTATGACCCTCATGGAGGCATAAATAAACTAAGGCTCAAAGTCAAATTGGGTCCTTTCATACATGATCCTAGGCCATACATTGAGATATTTGCCAACCACTCAGAATGGTTGGAAAACACTTTGATAGATGTGGAGAATACTGTAATAAATGTGGAGAATACTTTGATAGATGTGGAAAAGAAGATTGATACTAGTTCCTTTCTGTAGGTTCTATCACTAGAATAACACATGAACATTCCTCCCATTTTGCAGACTCCAACCAATGAAGACAAACATGCAAAAAGAACCATGGAAGAAGGTTCTAGCTCAATAATGGACACTACAAATGACCAATTTGAGATCAGTTACAGGAAGAGGCCCAAGCTTAATGTTGTAACTGAAAAATAAGACACCATTGACACAATGGAAATAACTGACACTGAAAGAATGGTTGGAAGGAATAAAGGCTTGGCAGCTTCAGAAGAAACACATCAACACTCCACTTCAAACACTCAAATTATTGAGCAATAGCTCAGCATTGAAGTCTCTTCATCCAACAAGCTTGTGGATAAAGAGAAAGATATTAAAGAGAAGTACAAGGAAATTAAGTTAAGGAATGAGGCATTGAAGGCTGAGACTTATGCCCAATACTTCAAACAAACACCTTCCAATCAAAATAGACTATTGTCAGCCTTTGACATTAAGACAGGTAAAATGCAAATGACATTCATGCAGCCTACAGTCCACCAGCCCAAATCATCATCAGACTACAGGAGGACTGAATTTGAAGTTTTGGCTAGGCATGTTCACCCTATTGACCAAATTGAGTTCCATAAGTAAGCAGGTGAGATGATCTATTCCACCATGACAAATAAAGTAGTGATTGAGCATACACTCCAAAGTTCACTGGATAATATCATAGCACAGTATAAACTAGAAAAGGCATCCTCACAAGCCAAGGAAAACATAATCAAGTCATTGGAAGACTTGTTCATTGAGCTTGGGTATAATCCCAATGATGTCAAAGTTGCAGAAAAATTGATAAAGAACAAGAATGAGGATATTTCTTATTTAAAGAAATAATTAAAGTTGCCTCATTCAGAGCATCCATAGACCAGAGAGGTCTTAGAAAGCCAAACACAACAAGAGGAGATGATGGACTTCATTCCCCAACTAAATGATCAATTGAAAGAAATGGAGAAGGAACTCGACAGTTTGACACAGTTAAAACAAGCCAGCCTTGACATAGTCACTGCCACTGCCATTCCAACAGACACTATAGTAGTACCATCACCCTTGGAAGTTTCATTGGCTACCACATCTCCATTGGCTACAACACTTCCAGCTACAACATCATCTACATCAGCAACAGGTTCAACAACAGCAGCAGCTCAGCCAAGTGATGAGGCAAGCAAATTAGTCAAAGCTATGGAGGACATGTCCATTCAGACCACAAAAATAAAGAGACTCAAAGAACAAATAACAAGTCTGGAGGATGAGAAGAAACTGGCACAGATTATGCACAAGAACGAAGTACAAAAGTCAACCAGGTTAATTGAAAGAATGAAGAATTTGGAGAAAGAGCTAACATTGAAGGAGACATTTGGCCAAGCTAAAGAACAACTATGGGCCAATATCATTGAATCTGTCAATGATATGTGGCCATCTATACAAGTCATCTTTGAACACAATTATTTAGTCAAAGAGGCTACAAAAGCAATTCAGAGAGTTAAGGTTGAACTTGGAGACATGCCAGAAGAAGCCACCAGAATAATCCATTTCCTTAACTCTAAGAATAAATATGAATTGCAGGAGCTGGACATATCTAACAGGACTAGCACCATACTAAAGGTTAAAAAAGTGATCACCAAGAGGAATTTAATGATGAACCTTGAGGACAAATGCCAAACCATGCAGTTGGCTATAGACAGGTTCATGGTTAAGTTTGATGCTTTGAGGCAGAAAGGTCTGCCAAATCCCTTGGTGATAAATGATAGTTTGATGCCACAGGAAGACTAAAACAAGAAAATCAGAGAGGTGGCAAGAGATCAAGCCAATAATTCCTCTATGAAGGGGATGCCTATAGGAAAGGTTTTGTACCAAACATTTGGTTACCTATTTTACCTCCAGCATGAGGTAAAACACCTTTTTGTGAACAGACCAACCTTTTCTAGTACATAGAAGCAGATGAAATTTACAGAAAGATGGTAAATATCAAATTACCAGATGCAGACACATGGGAAAAGTTAAATGACTTACTATAAAATGCATAGTAAAAGTGAAAAAATCACAGTGAAAGAAAAGTGACAGATCAGACAGATGAAAGAGCATAAGGTGAAAGTGTATTAGTTAAAAGACAAAGTAAAAAGAACAACTAGCGTGGAAGACAAACAACAAAGGAGAATAAACAACAAAAGATCAAAGAATAAGGCAGCAGATCCTAATAAACAGGGACAAATTGCAACAATTGAATATCTGTCTATATCTTCTTGCATGAAGATATTTCTTTTTCCTAGATTAATTCCCAGGACATTTTGGGATATTTTGTAAACTATTTTTGTATAAATACTTCATAATTCGAAGTATAGGAGGGATTGCTAGACATTTCTATAATTGTATTGATTTAAAACCTAAGGGTTCATTGTACCATTTTTTGAAGTCAGCAGACTGGAATGAGTAATAAAGAGATTGCATTATAGGAGTCATGTGTTGAGCTACTTTAGAGAAGTATTTTCTTTTGTCAAATTGTTATTTTCTTATGTATTTCACTAACTTGCATGTTATCTAAATTGAATGAATTAACTGGATATTTATTTTAGAATTTGTTTAAGTACACTCTGTCTTGAACAGTTAATCCTTTTAATGTTTTCTTCTGATATCCAGATTAGGGAATCCTTCATTGCTCCCTAGTTCTGATTGACCCCTACCATTTCCTTCATAATCCGGTTTAATGAACCCTTAATTTCTCCTTGGATTCGATTCAAACCAACTTCACCATCCATCCTTAAGATCTGAATTTACTCAGCTACCTTGCCCTATAAACACTATCTTTAGAACTTGATCCAGTCATGTTTGCTTGAAACTTGAACCTATAGCCCAATGGTAAAAGACATCCCTCTATCCATCTAAGTTAGTAATCCCACCACCAAATCAAAATCAAAACCCAACTACAATCATAAATATCCTAAAATCAATTAACTAAACGAAGTTAAATCATAAAGAGAGAGCCCTCTTTGAGCATTAGGAAGGCTAGATCCTAATCTCCAAAGTAGGTTTGTGGTTACCTCTATCATTTCTTTCATAAAAACTCTAGAGAAATTTTGGAGTGATAACAGGTTAATCTCCTAGGGTTCCTCGCTCATTCTCTTATGTCTCCTCTGTGGTCTCCTCCTATGTGACGATTACAAAGGGATTCTTGTTCATTTTCACTTTGGATATCTCTTCTTTCGAGTCCTTGAGAGACCCCCCAGAATGATGTCCAGGGTTATTTTCATGCTTTGGTTTCCGTAGAGCCTGACAGGTTGTGTTACCTTTTTTTCCTAGACACCTCTTGAGAAACCCCAACATTTTCTTACTCCCTAAGCACTTGTTTCTCAACAATCATGATGGGATAGTCCCGGATAAAATGGCCATACTCATGGCATTGGAAACACTTGAAGGGGATGTGTTCATAATCCAAAGTTTGGGTCCAAATTTCGTCATGATATTCTAAATCTATCGATTGTGGTAATGGCTTTGAGATGTTCATATAGACACATATTCGAGCATAAGAATCATGTATTCATCATTTCGTTATCTCTAATACCTTAAAAAAATTACCAATGGCATTTCCAATCCCTTCTAGGATGTTTGGTTTCCATAAATTATCAGGGAGAGAGAAGATACAAACCTAAATTGGATCCACCAAGAACTCTTCCTTCTCTAGTATATAACACTCTTCCTATAATCTCATGAACAAACCCGCGTTATTCATGAAATAGGGACTGTTTTCAAAAACACTCTTGTAATATGCTAGGTCACCAAATATAATAGTGAGAAAACCTTTTTCTTAGATGTGTATCTCAATGGATCCTTGGGGTTTCCATTTGAACTAGATCCAATTGATAATATCTTGTTCCTTTGGCCATATTCCCATAAACTTACAAATAAGTGCATATTCCTTCATGTAACTTTTGGATCCCTCCAGTCTCTTGTTTGGAAAGACGAACTTAGGGTTCACTACTGCTTTGGGCAAGCAACAAATTTTCATCCAGGCCTGCCATTGGGCCCCCAGAACCGGTCCATTACTACTACCACTCTGACCACCGAACAAACTTGCCCTACCTACTATCTTTTGTGACAGCCCCAGGTTGATTTCCTATGTAAATAAAATAATACCAAGGTCATCGGACACATATTCCAACTAAATGGTGGGTGAACATCATAGTGGGGATCACTTTTGGTTTATCTATGGCTATGGAAATTGGAAAAGGCATTGGCAAAGGAAAAGAGGCAATAATTGGAATTTAATTATGAGAAATAAGGAAAATAAGAGAAAAGGAAGATGAAGAGACACAGATTTGCATGCTATGGAAATTAGAGGAAAAATGAAGGAAAATGAAGAAAATAGAGGTCTCAATGATAAAAGGACATCAAAGAATTAGTTTCTATCCTTTTGATAGTTTTGGGTTTAGCTCTCTTTCATTCTCTCATACTCTTGAACACTCATAGAAATCTTGGAGCATTCTTGTAGCACTTTGGTATCTTGGACTTGGAGAAATAAGGAAAAGGAAAGCAGGGAAGTGCAAGGAAACATTTGGATCAACAACTACACCTGGATTTATTTGTAGGTAACAAGTTTCATGTGTGATTTTATTGCTAATTTTTGGATGCATGGTCTATGAATGTGGTTCCTTGGTTATGTGTTGTCACTGGCATGGTTTTTTCCTAGATTGACAGAGGATTTTAGCCTAGCCTTGCCATTTCATGGATATCCATGGTGTTGTGGTTTCTTCCACTTGTTTTTCTGATTGGTGCTTAGGTTCTTTGTGCCTATGGTTTGGAACAAATGCTCTGGAAGCCCTAGAAAAACTTAGGCTGAGTTACTAGTTCCTAGAGCCGTTTGTTGGGACAAATGCCTAGAAGCCCTTGGTGGGTCGTGTTACTAGTCCCTTGAGTCATGGTTGGAGAAAAAAATCTAGAGCCCTGGAAGGATGTGGGTTGAGTTACAAGTTCCTGGAGCCCTAGAAAACTTGGGTAGAGACTAATTTGGTTGATGTTAACTATTTCTAAACCGTGGATGTGGAATCATTATGGTTGAGGGTTGAGGTGGTTTGGCCTCTGGAAGCCCTAATTGGTTTTGTTTTGTTTTATTCTATGAGATCCCAAATTCATGCTTCGAATATGGCGTGGTAGTGATTGGATGAAAGAGAGATTTGGTTCATCCCAATATATGGTTAGGTGGTATGTGGAAGTCCTTGACTTGGTTAGAATTTTCATACGTTAATAAGAGTTAATTTTTCTATTGTGATTTATGAGTACTTGTATTGGTTATCATGTTGACATTATGGCTGACTTGCCATGGTTTCTACGTTGGTTATATGCTGGATATATGATGCATTCTATCTATGGATCTTGTCATGATTTGATAATTTATCAAATGGTTGATGGATGTATGGACTAACAAGTGTTATTGCAGTGCTAGAGAGGTTTTTGAGCCTGCTTGTTGATTCTTAGATAAATACTATCAGTTTATTATAAAATATGCATTCATGACATATAGGTTACAATTTTACCATATGTTTGAAGAAATGTCTATTTTGTACTAGGCATGTTTAGCTCAAGTTTTCATGTTTTGAATTGTTATCACTTTAATTATGATTCTGAAAAGTTACAGGCAATTTCGATAGTGGTCTGGAGGTGAGCCTAAAAAGGTGGCACAGATCCTAGAACTCCATGCTCAAAACTGAATATTTTAGGTCATAATTGCATGGAAGCATGATTATGAGAGCAGTTGCAGGCACATAATCACATGCACGTTGTGTTGTGAGTGTGCTTGGGGGTTAATCTTGTGAAAAATAAGTTCTAACTCAAGATCTGGTCATCAAAGGTTGTGGAATGACTTTTGGGTGATATAGTGTTCCTGAGGGATGTTTGTAAGTTGTCATTGTGTCATCCCACTTCCTTAACTAGAACTTGGAGGTCGAGTCATGTCATAGTAGCATTCAACCTCAAATTTACCCTGGGAGCTTGTAAAAGTGGGTTAATATTGGGAGTGGTGGTTACAAATTGATATCAGAGCGAGGTTGTAGCACTGTACCTCGGGGTAAAATGCAAATCGTCATATAGGTTTGTATGTTTGGCATGTAGGTATGATAGTTAATGGTTGTTTTATTCTTTGTGGTTATTTGCTTGCCTATTGTTTTATTGTTGTTGTGGCTACATTCATGATAGATGCTAGTTGATTTCTGCGGTCATATGTGCATGCATCAGATAGTCATGCATGGTAGTAACTTATTGTTATATGAATTTCAGTCATATGCATGATGATTATTGTCATTGTGGTGAAGATATTGATATTATTATGTCTCATGCTAATCTGGATTGGCTTGTGCATATGGTTATGGTTATGATATTTATGTATGAGTTGATATACTAGTGGTATTATGTTGTACTAATATGGATTGAACTATGCAGATGTATAGCCTCCCCTGAGATACACTAAGATATGATGTTGATTATGCCTCTATTTGGTTTATCTAACATGGCATGGTTGTAGGAGATACAAGATCACAGATGAAGAGATGAATGGTGGACTACAGTTCACATGACTCCCCTTACATGCCTAATGTGAATTCAATGGAATGGGAAAGGTCAAGGAGAAGAGTATTTTCTTGGTTTGGTGGAAATATTGAGAACATTTAAGGTAGAAATTAGATGTTATAAGGAAAATAATAGCAGTTTGATTGAGGCATGAGAAACACTTGCCAAAGCTCAAGAACAGGAAGCATAAGTTAATGCAGTGATACTTCAGAGTCTTTTAGATTTTATAAAGTAGGGACAATTGAGGATTATTCATGGGTAGGAAGAAAGGACTAATGGGGCATATGGTAGCAAGTCTTGTAAAAGATATAGGTTAGATAGGGATGACACAGTTAGAGGTGGAAGATGCTTGGATAGACTTGATAGTAGACATAGTGGTTATGGGTTCTATTCTAGTTCTAGTTAAGATAGAAATCATGGTAATCACCACCATCATCCTTATAGGAGGAGTGAGAAGTCATATTTGCTAGAAGTGTTCAGGAAAGTTAAGTCTCCTACCTTGATACTGAGTTTACTAAGTCAAAAGATGAAAAATCATGGTTTTTTTGGATGAAGAAGTTATTTAGGTTGCATGATTATTCAAGGAACATGAAATCCATATAGCTACCTTCAACCTTAAGGGAAAGCATATATCTGGTGGGAAAATATGAAGCATTTTTATGAGCAATCAAAGTGCAAGCTTAAGTTCAATCGCAACTGGAAAGGGAAAGAGAAGACTAAAGGAGGATGGAATGAGAAGTGAGGAGGATCTTAGGGTGCATGTGGCACCTTACAATAAGTTCAATGCAGATGAGAAAGGACATGGGTCTTAGCCTATGGAGCAGCAGAGTAAAGGTAATGACGGAGAACCATTGCGGTGTTGGACCCATGGTGGAGACCATCACAGGGAGGATTTACCTTTGTATTAGAATGGTGTAGCTAGATCATGACAAACCTCAATACTACAATTTGGAGGAGGCATGGACAGTTGGGGATGTAGGTTAGAGCATTCCATAAATCTATGCAATAGTAGATAACAAGAAGACAAATCATTAGGCGTTTATCATTGAGTTGGAAGTGGAACCACATGTAGAGTTCCAGGAAGAGCTTCAATGCATCTTACTACAGAATAATATCATGCTCCAGAACATAGCAATAAAGAAAGTAGTGTGCGTGGAAGAACTTTGGGGCTGAGGAAGCTACATGTAAGATGATGGATCAAATGTAGGCATAATAGCTAATTTTCAGTTATAGTTGGATTTGCAAGGAAATTGGAATTCCTTGAGAGATGGTATGTGAAGGTGTTCAGTAGCAGGACAACGTGCTTGGCATAGCGAGGTAAAGTAGCTGATATATTTTTGTATTTATTTATGCACTAACAATTATGTGTTTATGGTATTATGATGCAAAGGATTGAATGGCAAAAGAAACTGCCATGGAATATTGAAGAAGGATCAGGTTGATATTTCCTTTGGAAGAACTAGGAAACATAGGGGTTGAGTCATGGTGTTTGTTGAAATTTTTGTGCTTTTAGTGTTTTGTGATTTGTTTACACTTGATTTTTGGTTTTGATTGTGTATGGTGCATGGTCATGCTACTTTGTTTGTGGTGTTATATTGTTAATGGTTTTCCATGGTTTTCTTCTTGTTGCTTTTTGTTCTTTCCTTTTATGTTTTAAGGGTCTTGGGAATTGGTTTGGAAAAAAGGGATGTTAATGGAGATTGGGGAGAGCTAAATAAGACCCAGATGAATCTTGATACATGAATAAAGGGTAGATGAAAGAAAGAATATGACATCTAGTTGGTCTGGTTGGATCCCTTGAGGTAAATGGCTAGTGGTAGGACAATTATGAGAAAGGTACAATTATGAGAAGGGAAATCAAGGAAAGGTAAAATAAATGGGCTTGAGGTATTAGATGATTTGGATATGTTGGGAACTATTGTTATCAATGTTGTGCATTTTGTGCATTGATAAAGGGAGTTCTCTTAACCTTGATCCTATGAATACCGGTAATTATGTTGTGATCGTGATTATGCAGATGTCTCTCTCTCTCTCTCTCTCTCTCTCTCTATATATATATATATATATATATATATATATATATATATATATATAGTATATATATATATATATATATATAATATATATATATATATATATATATATATATGAATGTCATTTTCTTACAAGGTCATCAGAGACCATTCTTATGGAAGAATGATTGTTTTATGCAGGTGAATGGCATGAAAAGGTTCCTGTTTTTATAAGGAATCAAGTGGTTTGAGTTGCCTTGACAAATCTATGAGGTTAGTATCATGTGGATATGATTTTGATATTATGTGCTTATAACCATGCTTATGTTTATGCTATGGTAGGCAATGACGAAGGATACATCAACAAAATGAAAGTTGTGTGATTTATGGCATGTTGGGACAAGCATGGATAGTGTAAAGAGCCATAGATCCTGGATTTAGATTATGAATGCACACAATAAGGCATGGGAAAGACACTAGAGGAAAGTTTTCATGGTAGAGGAAATGTGGTCTCTAGATGTGTAGTATTGTTGCTATGTACATGCTGTGTTATGTACATGTGGTATTGTGTTGTGTGTATTGTGTAGTTATTGTATCATGACGTGTATTTGTTGTGTTAAACTATGTGTATGTATATGTGTGGTGTTGTACATCAGGTCTAGGTGTATGTATTTTGTTATACATCGTGCGTAGTTGTATCTATTGTGTTATACACCATGTGTGGGTGTATGCATCGTGATGTACATCGTGTGTATGTGTATGTGTTGGGGATTGCTTCTCTGGATCCCTAGAGGTTGTGGGTGGAGCCTGTAACACCTTGGGATTGTATGGAGGTTGTGGGTTGAGTTATTAGTCTCTAGAGCATGAGGGTTGGGAAAACATCTCTGGAGCCCTAGAAGAGATTGGGTTCCCTAGAGGTTGTGGGTTGAGTTATTAGTCACTAGAGCCTCTAGATTGGGAAAAATCCTCTAGAGCCCTGTATAACTTGGGATGAGACCAACCTTGAGTTTTTGATATTAAGGGTTGAGACGATACAATCTATGGACACCCTTGTTTCTAAATTATACTGAAGAGAAGAAAAGGAATTGGATGCTTGCTAGGTTTGGAAACCGATCTAGTGTGTATATGTGGTTGAAAAGAAGAGAAGGCACTATGTGCTTGTCATGATTGGAATTGAGTCAGTGTGTGTATGGAAAGGACAAAGAAGCAGAAGAAAAGACCCATTTGGAAGATAAGTATCAATATTTTATTTCAGTGTTTAATTATGTACATAATTTATCATTCTGATTTATGATGGTTGAGTTTTAAGCTAACTGGGTGTGATATGTTTATACATGATGATTTTATCAAAGAGTTAGTTTGACATTTTGTGACAAGAAGTAAACAGGATTTCAAGCGTACCTTATTGACGAGCCACCAATGAGGTACAATTTGGGTTTATTTTATTTCCTTCTGTGTCTAATGGAAATTATCTACTTGGTACAGGAAAGCATAGAAAATGCACGATTTGAGTGCCTTTAGAACTGGCTACAAGAGAATATGCAACAACAATAAAAGGAGTTAGAACATGCAACAATGTGATGGTAAGGCATTCAGGAGCTAGGCCATTGTGGGACACGGGTACCCAATAGTGTCAATTGATTTCCATGAGAATGCTATGACTAATATGATGCTTTTGAGGAAGGGATATGCCTTGGTTATTGGAAACCTTGCCAAGGGATGGATCGCCCAAGGGACTGTGTAGCAGAGAAGGGGATGTCAATGGAACTTGGAAGGTGTGTGACTGCACGGAAGGGTGTGACCATATTTCCAAAGGGACTGTGTAGCAGAGAAGGGAAGGTCAGGGAATGAATTTTTTTTTGTCATTAGCAATGCCAAATAGAATTAGAAACACATTGGGAGTGTGCCTTGGAACATTGAGCCGGTAACTGTTCACTAAGGGAACAAGTCACACAAAGATTGTGGCATTGGACATTGTAGTCAGAATTTGATTTTGGCAATGGATGTTGGACTTTCTAGGAATTAAAGAGGTGAATCTTGGTAATACTTTGAGGGTGGAGGCGTGAGCCTCTAGATTCCCTTGTTGTGGATGAAGTCATCATATCCTTTTATTTATTGGTTAGAGAAAATGTGCATATATATATATGTGTGTGTGTATATTATTGTAAATATTGTATCGGGTTGTATTTATAAAGCTCCATAGACATTATATTTATTTGTTGGTTAAAGAAAATGTGCATGTGTATATGTTGTTATCATAAATATTGCATCGAGATGTTTTATAAATCTCCAGTAAGCAATATGTTTATCATGTTTCAATAGTTTTTTATTTTAAATATTGCAACGAGTTGTGCTAAATCTCCATAGGTAGTGTGTTTTGTTGGTCATAACCGTCATTGAACACCGAGGACGATGTTCCCCCAAGGGTGAGAGGTTTGTAACAGCCCCAGTTTGATTTTCCATGTAAATAAAATAATACCAAGGTCATGGGACACCTATTCTAAGCTGAATAGTGGGTGAATATCATAGGGGGGATCACTTTTAGTTTATTTATGGCTATGGACATTGACAAAGGCATTAGCAAAGGAAAAGAGGAAATAATTGGCATTTAATTATGAGAAACAAGGAAAATTGGAGAAAAGGAAGGTGAAGAGACATAGATTTGCATGCTAAGGAAATTAGAGGAAAAATGAAGGAAAATGACAAAAATAGGGGCCTCTACGATAAAAGGACATCAGAGAATCAATTTCTAGCCTTTCGACAGTTTTTGGTTTAGCTCTCTTTCATTCTTTCATTCTCTCATACTCTTGTACACTTAGATAAATCTTGGAGCATTCTTGGAGCACTTGGGCATTCACTTGGATTTGGAGAAACAAGCAAAGGAAAGTAGGGAAGCGCAAGGAAACTGTTGGATCAACAACTACAATTGGATTTCTTTGTCGACAACAGGTTGCATGTGTGATTTCCTTGCTGATTTCTAGATGCATGGTATATGCATGTGGTTCCTTGGTTATGTGTTATCATTGGCATGGAGATTTTCTTGGATTAACAGTAGGTTTTAGCTTTGCCTTTCCATTCCCTGGATAACCATGGTTTTGTGGGTTTCTTCCACTTGTTTTTCTGATTGGTGTTCAGGTTCCTTATGGCCATGGGTTGGAATGAATGCTCTGGAAGATTGTGGGTTGAGTTACTAATTCTTGGAGCCTTGGGCAACTTGGGTAGAGACCGATATGGTTGGTGTTAGTGATTTATGGACCCTAGAGGTGGAATCATTGTGGTTGAGGGTTGAGGTGGTTTGGCCTCTCCCATATTCATGCTTGGAATATGGTGCAGGGGTGATTGGATGAAAGAGAGATTTGCTTCATCCCAATCTATCGTTGGGTGCTACATGGAAGTCCTTGACTTCGTTGGAATTTTCATATGTTAATAAGAGTTATTTTTCCTATTGTGATTTATGAGTACTTGTATTGGTTATCAAGTTGACAATATGGTTGACTTGCCATGGTTTCTATTCTGGTTATTTGTTTGTTATATGATGTATTATGTATATGGCTCTTTTCATGATTTGATGAGTTATCGAATGGTTGAAGGATGTTTGGACTAAAAAGTGTTATTACAACTAGTTAGAGAGGGTTTTGAGCCTTCTTGGTGATTCTTAGATGAAGACTATTAGTTTATGATTAGATATGCATTCATGACCTATAGATTACAAGTTACCATAAGTTTGATGAAATGTCTGTTATGTACTAGGCATGTTTAGGTCAATTTTGAATGTTTGGCAATGTTATCACTTTAATTATGATTATGGAAAGTTACAAGCAATTCTAGGAACTGCTTTGGAGGCTAACTTGAAAAGGTGGTACAGATCCTAGAACCACATGCTCAGGAATGAAGGTTTTAGATCATAACCACATTGAAGCATACTTATGAGTGCAATTGGAGGCTAATAACCATATGCATGTTGTGTTGTGAGTGTGGTTGGGTGTTAAGATTATGAAAAAGAAGTTCCAACTCAGGATCTGGCCATCAAAGGTTGTGGAATGACTTCAGGGTAATCTATTGTTCCTAAGGGATGTCTATAAGTTGTCAATGTGTCGTCCCCACTTCCTTAACTAGAAATTAGAGGTCTGGTCATGTCATAGTAGCACTCAGCCTTACATTTACCTTGGGAGCTTGTAAAAACGAGTAAATGTTGGGAGGGGTGGTTACACCTTCATCGCTTGACATTTTATGGCATTTCGATAGGAGGGGGTTTCCACCCTCCACCAGGGGTTGCTCATGGAACCAACAAACAATCCAGATTTTTTTCAATCCCCATATTTGACACTACAAAGGCGAGGCAAGATCTCTATGATGTGAAAACTATGCTAACAAGTTCAAAACCCTCATTTGCTTAAAGTGCTTGATTTTATTTAAAATTTAGATTTCGAAGGTTGTTTGCAAGATAGTTGATATCTTTTTCCTCCTTAGTAAAGGATGAAGTAGGTTTCTATTTTTGTGGCAATAGCATCCTTTCCTTAGAAGATTTTTAGTAAATTTTTATTATTTATTTATTCTATTTTATTTTTTGGTGGTTCACAGACACCCGCAGTCACTGGGTGGCCGCTATGTCCACAGAAATATCTGAGCTTGATCAAGGGTATCAAGCCCTGCAGCCAATAGCTAGGCCTAACCCCAAGGGCTTCGGGGAGAATTGACCCTGTGACCTCCTGAACAGCAAGGCACTTCTTTGACCAGTTGAGCTAACCCTTGGGGCTTCTAGTAATTTGGATTGTATTTGCATGTACACCATTTTAGTGATAGAGAATGTTTGAGGATTTCATTTTCTTTATGTTTGATGGTTTGAATATTATTTGGAAATCTTTGTCTTTCTATTGAGTAGAGTGGGAGTTATTTCGTAATCAATTCTAATGTAAGTGTCCATATGTATGGTATCCATTGCACTTCAAAGGGACTTACTCATCAACCAATCTCCACACATGGATTTGATGATTGATTTAAAAATCAATTGTTTCTAGAAGGCCCTTTTCAAGATTTACTTCTATGAGATCGAAATTCATATAAACATGCTCTATCTTAGCTCAAGTTTCTCTATAAGTCTCCTAAATTTATTCTCTATTACCTCTAGGCTCTTTTAGCTTACCAAAGGTTAAGATGGAGATGGGATAGTCGTTATCCAAACCAAGACTAAAGAAAAATTCTCCTCCTTTGGATTGAATCCTAGAGACCACTGATTAATATATAACATAGTGGTTCCAAGAAACCATGAGCCACTATGAAATATTAAGTGTTCATCCTTGAATTGAAAAATAAAATTGATGAAACCCTTACCATAGATGCAAATATAGATTATACCTTTTATGTAAGCAATCTAATGTCTTTATATTAGAGACTCTTAAATTCTTACGACACTCCCTTGAAATTTCAAAATATGCCTTCAGTAAAATACATAAAATCCCCTTTTCAATCTCTTACACTAAATGTTCAATATGATATTATTTTAAATTTTAATAATTTTCTATTATTTTTTTTAATGATGTTTTTTTCTAGAAAAAAAAACCTATGATTTCATTCATATAATATGATTGATATTGCATTTTGCATATACACATCAAGTGTGTGTCCATTAACCACCCCATAAGTAGCAACAATTTTACAAAAAGCTCTATTGCAGAACAAAACACATATGTGTTTATACATTTTGACAACAACTAAAGATCATAAAAATATGTGGCCAAGCCTAATAGAAGAAAGTTGATCATATCAGTCCATAGCAGTATGCAAAAAAATAGTTCATTCCAAAAGAAACTCGTATGGACACTGACAAAAAGAGACACTATAAACATAGCCATATGAAGACAGTGCATAGAATAAACTAGAGATTATAATAAAATCTAAGTGAAAAGGCTTATTATGCTTCTGATATTGTTTCGCAGTTTATGTCCCTTTATGGTCGATGGTAAAAATCAAAAGATTGTCCATTGATTTGTTTTGTTATACCCCAAACATCTTTTTCCATATCTAGTCCTTCTTTCGAAAGGTTGCATGTTGATTAGTTCCTTTCCTTGTATATATGTGAACAAGAGAAATAAGTAAAAGTATTAATAATCCTCTTTCTTTCCTCTAGCATAGCAATATAATTATGTTCCTGCAAGCAATAGTATTGTTGAGCCAATTTATAGTTAACATAGAATCCACAAAAATATGAACATTTGTACATTCCTTCTCTTAGGAAAGCAAAAGTAGATGTTTGCATGCCAGGAGTTCCGCTTGGTTATTTGTCCCATGACCAAATCCCATTTTGACTTGATAGTCGTGTTTTGATGTGAGAAATAAGATGGAACCTACACCACTTTGTTGGCCCTTATTAATTGAGATATTGTCGAAATAAATCCACGACCTAAAAAATTCGAGGCATTCGGAACTAATCACTTTGGGGTAACCAAACCTTTTTCCTTATAGAAAATGACTTAAAATTGCCAAAACTTTAGCTACATTGTACACAAGAACCAAAATTTTATCTTTAAAAACGCTTTCTTAATTTTTTAATAATATTTATCACCATTATTAAAAATAATAATAATAATAATAATTCATGAAATGAAGAGGAATTTTAACTTTTATTGTGGATTCAACTTCATCACATCACAGACATATATCACCTACAACACCACAGAAAGAAAGAGCAAACGCTAATTACAAGTAGAGAGAGCAACCCTTAATATCATTCTTCCTCCTCCTCGTGCTGTTATACAGAAATTTGTGCATATATCATTAATTATAATTTTAAATAAGATGCCGTATACTTTTTGTTGAATAATCTAGACTTCTTAGACATTGAATATTCTTGATGAAGTGATCATATTTTATTTATTTATTTCGACTATCATCACACTCGTGGACTAGATTAAGGAGAGTTCAACACGACTTGCACTCTTCGTCGGTTTCATTTGTCGCGTTAGGAGGCTACCCATGTGACTCCCATATATCAAATTGCATACCGACTCCATTTTGATAAAGACGTCCCTAACTAAAAAAACATACAATCCACGAATTGCCACGCGTTCACTTTTTTTGTGGAATCCAAATGATTACCTCAACGTGATTGAGAAATTTATATGACGTGGACAATGTTTATATTGCGACCCAATGTGAAGAGTTAGTGGAGGTCACGTATAATATGGGTGAATGGGTGAGATTATTTGTAAATTGAATCCGAATTGGTGATGAGACTTATTTTTATATGGTTTGTATTTAATTATATTTTTATATTATACTTATAGAAACTAATATTTATAAAGTTATAGTTTTATTAATACACTCGATAGTATATATTAATTATTCAATTTTATATTTGATTAAATTTAATAAATGACATGGTACATTAATAAAATTATAGCTCGAAAAAATATTAATAATATTCACATTATTTCGGAAAAAGGAAAAAAATTAGGTGTAAAATCAGTTAGTGATGGTTATCAACTACGAATCGTTAGAACACGTTTTGTCAAGTGACCCCACAAGTTTGAATTGAAAAAAAAAATGATTAAATAATGGAGGGTTTAAGAGCTCAACGTCTTTTCCTCTACTCATGGTCCCCTTTCAACAGGCATCGTAAAGTGCAACAAGGCGAGTTGTTGGGTAACTCATTGTTGGTTGATGACATTGAACTAGTTTTAATTTGAAGGGTGTAAATTCTCCCGTGGATGTGGATGTAATATTATTATATACTATTAAGTGTTAATATTCATTGTGGTTATATATTAAAATTTTTATTTATTATTTATTTGATGTTATATATGAAATTATTTTATGTTCGGAATTTTGTTTTATATTAATATATTGTTTATTTATTTGAATATTTTATTATAAAATTCGTTGATATTATTTAGAGAGTAAAAATTATTTAATGTTTATAAAAAATTAAGGAGACTCTACTTATTCTAAGTTGAATAATTAAAATGAGAGGATTCAATGAAAAGGGAGAGTTTTTTTTTTTAATGGTTGTAAATTAAAGTCATGAATTAGAAGATTTACATTAACAAGGTCTTTTTATGACGCCATTGTAAAATTTAAATAAAGATTTAATATAAAAATACAATATATTTTATAAAGAAAGGTACTCATTACTATCTAAAAAGAAGAAGAAGAATGATGAAGATTATATATGAAACTTTACAAGTTGAACAATGTTAGTAATATAAGAAATCACTTTTAATTTTCTTACCCAAAATTCAAGAGAATTAAACTAGAAGCAAAGTCTTTAAGAAAAATATAGAGAATCAATAGATTATAAAATATGTTAAGTATTGAATTTATAGGGTAAAATGGAAAATCCATGGAGGATATGAATAAAAAAATCTTTATTTTGCATGAGTTTTTATAATAGAAAGATAATAAAGATAACATGAGATGAGAACTATGATGATGGAAAATCAAGATATTATCATAAAGAAATATGAAATGGGATAGTTGTTTTCTCCTTTCAGATGAATAAGAATTTTGTATGTAATAGTAAAATTCCAAACATATGATAACAAATTAAACAATATACTAAAAATCATAGTTAATTAGAATTTTATTATTACGGACATCTTTTACAAGCATAGAATCATGCATATCTCTAAGAGAGCGGATGTTAAGTAGTGACTAATAATTTAATAATTTTGTAGAGGATGCTAGAGAGAAGCCTACTAATTGCTTTAATGAATTGAGATGAACTTCGAAATTAATTATAAAAATGTTATACTTATGAAAGGACAATGCATCTCAAGTAGTGACATGGTGGATAAATGTTAGTGATAAAAAACAAGAGCTAATGTTTAGCTTTGTCAACAAGTAAAGTTGTAAAGTCACCCGTTCATGCCAAAACAAATCTACAAATATGAAATTCTCTAGCTCTTTATTGTAGCAAGAGAAATGATAATTTTTTATAATTTATTTTGATATGTAACATGTACCAATCATATGAATAAAATATAATATAATAATTTAGCATTCAACATTAAATGTTAAAAAAAAACGTATTAAAATAAATTCATCTTAATCTCCAATATTTTGCCTCTTATTTGTTTTATTTTTTAGTGCTATATAAATCCAAGATTAAGATGAATGTATAAATCCAAGATTAAGATGATTAAGATGAATGTATACTGTTTTTTTCAAGGAGAGGTTTAATATATTTGATATTTTATAAAAATAATTAAAATACATTTCTACTAGGCTTTCATCTAAGTTCAAAATACCATGACTATCCAACACTTACAACATCGAAACTACTTAACCTTACATCAAAATATTACATTGATCCTTCCAGCCATAAAATTGATTACATTTCAAGACTTACATGAAAATAACTAACAACCTTAAAAGTAAAAACTAGCATTTATGACTCTCAAGATTTATAAACCAACACCACAAGCAACTAAGAAAAAACTCAATAGAGTTAGGACTTCCACTACCAAGGCAGTTGAATCCCTATGTTCTTGCATGGTAAGTATTCCTCCCTCCACCCTAAGATCTTCCTTGGATAATAGATCTATTTTGTAATTAAAATTATTATAGACGTCTAGTGAGAATAAGATTATGAAGAGGAGGTTTTGAAACATCCATCTCCCGAAAATCTTCATGAAGTCTATATAATACCAAAACAACCTAATAAAGAGCCACTAATTCCTCCATACCCATTGAGATTAATATTATAAAATCCTACTACCTAGTAAGAGATTGATTTTTTGGGAGAGATAAAGAATGTGTGTTTAAAATACCACTCTTCCAAACTATTAAAGATGTTCCTATCTACTCCAAGGAAATTAGAGAACTATGCTTGAAAAATATAGGTGGTAAGAGGAAGGATCCTTAGGCAATTCACGTGGTCAGGAAGTTAGCATATCTAATGCTAGGAAGACTTCTCATAGCCATATACTCAAACCATTCCAACCCATTTGTTGATGTGAAAATTAGTAATATTATTATTCCCAATGCATTGATATATTTGGGAACAACCATTAATGCCATGACCCAAGAGACTATGGAAGCATTAGGATTTTCAGGGTATAGATAAAGCCTCATTGTGTTATATCTTGCTAGCCTATCTACCATCAAACCAGAGGAAATCTTGGAATAAGTTGTTACATATGTTGATTCCTAGGAGTACCCTATTTATTTCAAGTTTTCATAGCCCAAATATACTTTGGGAGGTTATCCCTTAATCCTGGGTTAACCATGGCTCACAATCGCAAATGCCTACATTAGTTGTGGGTCTTTAAACACGACCATCTCCCATGAAAATTCTACAAGGAAACTTACATTCTATTCCCCAACTAAACCCAATATTGATCTTGAAGTCCCATTTTGGATAAATGGGAGGAAAGTGATGAGGATGAAGTTCCTTGCCCAATTCTTATTATAAATCAATATCTTTCCCTCAGGGATAACACTGAGAATGAAGATATTGGTGACTTTAGAGCTTCAACTTCCCCTCTAACACAACATACTCTAAACTAAATATTAAGACATGATGTTCAAGTCTCTCTCTCATAAACATATGCATCACCAATAGATCATGGTTCATCCTTTGATGGGAATATTGACTCAACTACTAAGTCTATCAAGATCAATCGTGAGAAATTTTGAAAATTCATCAAGGGCTCTCCAAATTTCAGAAGGAATGGTTAATCATAGTCTTGTAAAAACACATTGATGCCTTTTCTTGGGATTGCACTTACATGAAAGGAATCCATCATGACCTTATTACTCACCATATTTACATTAAGAATGAATCCTAACCCATTCACCAATTATAGTGATGAATGAACCCAACACTAAAGGAGATAGTTAAGGGAGAGCTCCGCAAACATCATTTACTATATCTGTGATAGCGAGTGGATCTCCTCCCTTGTCATCACACCCACGAAGAATGGTAAATGGAAGATCATGTAGATTACTTAGATTTGAATAAAGAAACCCATATTTTGGTTATCCTAATTATCCCTCTTTATAATTATAGTGTTATCAAATTACGGTAATGGTTATAATTGCATATATAATTTGTATTTTTATTTATGGTCCATAGATTTTTTCTTAAGCAATTCATGTATATAATTATGGTAATGATTACACTTGAAAATTTTTATATATTCTTGAGGAAAGAAATCAACCTTCCTCTTAGTCAGAGTGTTAGGGTGAGGTTGTTGGTACCGGAATAGCACATAAGCATAACCACTTACGAGTCAATAAGACTCTAAGTCATTATAACAATAACAATATTTATCAACGCATTATAGCTCATTATGTCACTAGTGGGGGATTTAAATATAGCTTGGGAAGAAAACAATCATTTTTCTCACCCACCTGAGATAGCCCTATATATATTTATGTATATATATTCATAAAAATTTTTAAAAAAAGCTATGTATTTAATTAAAAAAATAATTAATTTAAAATTATTGATTTAAAATTAATTAATTATATTATTTTTGGATGATAATTTTGACTACTAAAATCTACAAAGTATATACATACTCTATCTCCTTTTGGATTTGAATTTGTGACCTATTAAGAAGGAACACATGATCTTAACCATTAGACTCACTCAAACTTATATATATATATATATATATAATTTTATTCCTAATTTATCTTTATTCATAATCCACGATTTTTGAATATGAATTAGTTTTCCTTTTTAAACAATTTATGTATTTAATTAAAACACAACAAATTAGTATAATAATTAAATTATTAATTTAAAATTAATTAATTTTGGTTAATTTTCAAAAAAAAATATTAAAAATAAATATTGAATAGCATTCCCAATAAATCCATTATAATAAATTATTGTGCTTCAATCAGATGATTTCAAATCTTAAATCTATTAGTGTAAAACTAGCTAAATACACAAAAATATTAGTGATAACTCATTTAACTAACCCTTTGGTATTAATCATGCTACATATACTATACAATGTAAATTTATACACAAATGAGAACAATGATCCTTCATAACTTTACTTGGTGCTTTGGAATATAGATAACACCCATGTAATAAATCATTTATAGTACCAAGGTCTTACTATAGATTTCAAATCACTTCTCTACTAGTGCATCATCTCATTTGGACTAAATTAAATCTTGCAATACCCAATAATATTGGCAATAACCAATTTACCTAGCCACTGGGGATTAATTATGTTACTTATTATACACAAATTAATATGATGTAAAATTATGTATAGATGTTTAAGGAAAATTATAGCACCAATAGTCTTTCATAATTTTGCATTGGGGCTTTGGAATGTCCATAACACCTATGCATTAGACAATTTATCGCACGACTCCAAATCAATTCTAATAACAACCACTCAACCATGACCTTACAGTATTGTTGCTTTAATAGATGGTGGACATATCTGTGACACAATTTGAAATAGACCATGTTAATTAAAACTAAATGGAACAACCGTAATGGGAAGAAAAATGGTCCAATGCATCATATATAAAACTAAAATAATATTTCATCTTATTAGGGAAGCCTTAGTATTGCATGTCTCCATTGCTGCATTAGTATTTCTTGCATGCCAAAAATAATTGTTTCTTGAATAGGGGGTTATGTAACCTACATTTATTGGTGGTGCACCGGTTTAATTAACAACACTAATGTGCCATTCATTTAAATGTGTTATTGAGTTCTTGATAGTAGGTGTGCTCATATCTATCTTGGTGATTTATGTGCCATTCATTTAAATGCGTTATTTAGTTATTGATAGTACGTGTCCACATATCTATTTTGGTGATTTATGTTATATATGTGTTAAGACATTAATAAAAATATATATATTTTAACTGGTGGATAACCCTTACAAAATCTTCGCAAATATTTAATTAAAGCATTTGTAAAACCCCTCTGCGTTCAAAAAAAAAGTTAACTCAAATTCTTATAAAAAATATTTACTAAAAACATATTCTTTTCTTAATAATAAAACCCTATCATTCATTATGATAACCAAATGTAAAATAAGGTGAAGGGGAAACCCCTAACATGATACAATCACATATTTTTTTGAATATTTACAAATTATCTTAAATTAACGGGAAAGTTAATATTTTATATATGTTTGGAAAGTTAAGATTGGGAGACAAGCTCTACAACTAGGGTTTTGATTTGTCTAGGGTTTTTACAAATCGTTGTCTCCTCGCTCCTCTAAATCCATTTATTCTACAACTTGTGACCTTTTCCATGTAGTCCCTTTGGGAGCCTCATGGGGGTAGGGGCAAGGGTGGTGGCATGCAAGCCTCTCCTATTACAACATCATTTTTGGAAATGCAAGCGCCAGAGGGAAAATAATCTCTGCAACAACACCTCATCAATAAGCCTTGGAGCAATCCTTAGCAAGTGGATCATGATGCACCAAACTCATAAAAAGACAAGGTGATGCTTGGCAGAGACAAAGCCAACATCATTATCTTCTAAAAGCTATGGAGAAACCCAGG
Organism: Pinus taeda; assembly: GCA_000404065.3. Taxonomy (NCBI): domain Eukaryota; kingdom Viridiplantae; phylum Streptophyta; class Pinopsida; order Pinales; family Pinaceae; genus Pinus; species Pinus taeda. The sequence continues at coordinate 20,603 of APFE031345709.1, read as the reverse complement.
TACAAAGTTCGCTCAAATAAAATAGTTAGATTCATCCAACACATGCAAGATCACACTATGATTTGCAAGTTCATATGGATCTGACCTTCATAATGAGATCTTCTGGCATGGATAAAAGAAAAATGGAAACAAAAAGGGTAAAACAATATGGAGCTAAGAGAATTTTTTTTTTTTACAATGGTGTTTTCCAACCTCTAGAAATGAACCAGGATTTTTGAAAATGGCCCTTATTTCTTCAACAATGTTGATCTCTTCATGAGATTTTAGACTCCAAGATATTGCCTGAACAAGGAAAATTCTTGGCTACTCTTATTTGGCTCAAGCTCTACTCTCTCCCAAAGGAATATTGAGAAGAGGAAATCTTAGAAGGCATTAGAAATACAATCAGATCCTTTATTAAGGTACCAATAATAACCAAAAAAGGAATCTATACAACATACAGCAAAATATGTGTCTACATGATTACCTCCCAGCCGCTAATGAATCTACAAAGATCTCATATCAAAATGAAGACATAATCCAACCCTTGGATTATGAACACATCCCATTTCAATGTAGACTCTACTATGAGTATGGCCATCTTTTCAAAGATCTCCCTCTAACCTATCCAATAGTCCCTCCAATGCAATACACGACTGTGAAATTAGAAGGTTTCCAAAAATACAACAATTGAAGAAGGAATACAAAATCCCCATCCTCATTTTCAGGGGAGCCCCTTCAATCAAAGAATAATTTTGAATTGTTATCTTCTTCAAAGAAAATGAATATGAAACTAGAAAAAACCTCATAGGCTTCAACATTTCATCAAGACAGAAAATAGGTTTTATCCTTCAAAAAGTGAAAGAATCTAGAGAATACACAAGAAGCTCCAATTGAGGAACAGATGAAGATCTTGGATGTTGATATAGCACTAGAGGATGATATCCCCAGAGAGATGGACATAGATGAGCTAGTGCTATAAACCTTGGTAGACGAATGGAAGGGGAAATATCCCAGAACAATCCTTGATGCACAAATTAAACAATTCCATCAAGCTTACCTCAAAGTGAAATATCTGAAGGCCCCCTTGTCAACAAGAAAAAATTATTCTAGTTCAACACTAAAGGTCCATGTACATGCCTTCAAATATAATTGAAAAAAAACCAAGGAAAACTAAAAGAGAGGGAGAAAAACCAAAATTTAACTAATCCAAGAAGCAGGTGAATTTATAACCAATTCAAGTAAAGTTACACTAATCATCGGGTTGTTTTCCTCCCATGAATCCCTTTCTCAGTGGAGATTATTCGTGGAACATTTGGGGGCTTAATTGCAAAGGCTCTTCAATGATTTTACTAAAAAGGACATGCCTAGTGTGATAATTCTCCAAGAAACCAAGTGCTCCAATGATAAGTTAGATTACTTAATGCAGAAATGTTGGAAGGGTAGTAAATTTGTAACCCTAGATGAAAATGGCTACATTGTAGGCCTTGTAGTCCTCTAGAATCCTGCAAAAATTGAGTTTACCAATTGAATTTCAGCCCATCAAATCCTTGCAAGTCATTTTTAGCCTCTAGGATCTAGTGAAAAGAGTTGTTTTTTTTTGCTATATATGGGACTGACCTTTTGGTAAAAAAGTTGTTTTCTTAAATTCCTGCTTTCAACTCAAAAAGCTAATGACTAGCAATATTGACATAATTGGAGGTTACTTCAATATGATAAAATCCTTGAAAGAAAATAAGGGAGAGGTCAAACACTTGGACTCTATTTGGTGTGGAGCCTAATTATATTTTTTATTCAAAGGTATCGCCACACTGGACCCCATTTCGTAATGTGGCAGCAATGCCGCCCATTTATGCGCACCGCAAAGGGGGTCCGGGGGAGGGGACGATAGCGATCCTTTAGAGCCCCCCCCCCCCCCCCCTGGCGGAGGATCGAGGGTGCTGCCACCGAAGCTAAAAATAGATGTAAAATTTTCTTGTAAAATGTTTTAATTTCGTAGTCAATCTGGGACATTCATTAGGCGGAAATCTGACGGTAGAAGTTATGTTTAATTTAGGGTTTTTTTTTTTTTTCCCTAGAAGGCAACCCCTCGCTATATATGAGAAAATTGTATTGCGCCTATGAAGATGTGTATTCTAAATGAGAAAGAGAGAGGAGATTGAGAGCCAAGAGGGAATTACAACGAATATGTTGTAGGTTGTATCTCTTCATTTTGTTGGATAATATAAAAGGAAGGATTGGTTGTTTTTCCGTGGACGTAGCCCAAATTGGGTGAACCACATATATCTGTGTCTCTCTTGTTTTATGTGTTTTCTGTGTTTATATTTCTGCAACATTTTATGTGTTCCATCGCTCTGTAATATATAATTTTCTAACAGACTCAAACTCCCACTTGTTCAAAGAGACAATCTGATCCATGCTCACCACAGCTGTTGACACAATCAATAGAATCTTCACTTGGAACAACTATTAGGGAGGTAAGCATCAAATCACTTGTAGGCTTGACATATTTCTTATTTCAAAATCCTTATTAGAAAAAGGCATTTTTTTGGAGGCATTTATCCTTCTCGATGCTAAGCAGTAGTGGAAATAAATAGATGTATTTAGCCCCTCCCTAATGTACAAATTCCAATAGTATTTAAATACCCTCAAGTATTAAATTCATGAATGGAACAAAGATGAATTTGGTAACATCTTTGAAGCTAAACAATAGCTAAAAATTCAAAATGGAAGTCATCTAACAATGAATAATCCTCAAGGGGTGCATAGAGGAGCTCACTTAACAAGAGGGAGACACTCTAACCCAGCTATAGAAGCAAAGGAAGCAAGGGGAGATCCTCTGGAAATAAAAATCTAGAATCAACTAGCTTATAGAGTGGAGGAGGGACACGAAGTTTTTTCACAAATCCATGTTAAAACATATGAACCACAATTGCATCTTCTCACTTCTAGACCATACATGAGTAAAATTAATAGATCATAACGACCTTGAGAAGAAGCTCACTAGTTTCTACAATAACCTCATGAGGGAGCCTTCCCCAAATACACTTTTAGTGATCACCAAGATCTTAAATCACATTCCCATTCTAGTCTCTGCAGAGAAAAATGATGCCCTCATGAAGTAAATATTGTTTGAAGAAATTGAATAAGATTTTATGGGAATGTCAAAGCATAAAGCCTTGGGACCAACTGGCTTCACTACTAACTTCTTTCAATATTTTTGGTCATTCTTGGGGAAAGACATTCATGAACTAGTAGGGGATATTAAGACAACAAGGGTTGTCCTACCTACCCTCAATTCCACCTTCTTAACCCATATCCCTATATTATATTGGCTAATGATCCCAGTTGCTACAAACCAATTTGTCTTAACAACATTATCTACAAAATAATCTCCAATATCATTTCCAATTGCCTAAATCCCTTGCTTCCCTCCCTAATTTATAAAGAGAAAATCAAGGTATGTAGTAGGAAGAAAAATTATGGATGTCATATTAGTCGCACATGAACTCATTAATCCTTTAAGGAATCTCAAGAAATTAGGCATGGTGATCAAATTAGATCTCTCCAAATCCTTTGATAATCTTATTTTCTCTTATCTCTCTCACATCCTTATAACTTTTGGATTTTCAAAATAATAGAAAAACTTGATTGGATCACTTTTCTCCTCACCCTTATTCTCCATACTCCTCAACATCTCTCTCACATGCACTTTCAACTCAACAAGGGGTGTGAAAAAAGGATATTTTCTCTCCCCTTTCCTCTTTTACCTTTTTGTGAAATGATTGGGAAGATACCTTCAATTTTGATGCTTGACAAGGTATTGTCAAAGGAATATGACCCAATGGTATTCAGAGCCCAATAACTCTCCAAAATTTCTTGGATGATATGATGTTGATGGGCTTCCCTTTAGTTAAAGAAGTGTATGCATTTAATAAAATTATGTATGACTTCTTGTTATCCTCAAGAACCTTTATCAACCCTTGAAAGACTCAAATCTTCTTATTTAAAACCCACTCCAAAGTGTAATCTCACGATGCCAAAATCCTTGGTTTTCAATGTTCAACTCTTTTTGTTTTTTTATCTTGGATCCCCCTTTTTGGATAACTCCCTGAATAATGTTCATTGGCAAGAACTCATTGACAAAATATCCTCTAAGCTAGACAACTGGACCTTCAAATCCCTAATATATCTAATCGGATTGTCCTTCTCAAATCAGTTCTACAATCTCTCTCTTTATATCACATCACAATCTTAGCAACCCCAATGGGAGTTTTGAGGTGCATAAGGATTCTCTACAATTTCTTCCTATGGGGATGGGCCACTAAGGAAAAAAAATGAGCTCTCATCGCTTGGGAGAATTTATGCCTTCCCAAACTAAAGGGGCCGTCTATCCCTTTATGACCCTAAGATCCTTAAGAAATTTTTGGATGCCAAACTATGGTGGTGCTAGATTCAAGGAGGCTTAGACTTATAAAAAATCCTATGGAATGGGAAGTATTTCCTAAACCAAACTCCTCAACAAAATATAAGAACCAAAGAAAATATCCCAAGATCTACAATATGGAATAGGGCAAACCTCAACAAACATCTAATATAGCAACACAACTTTTGGAAGGCTGAGAAGGGGAATTCTACAAAAAAATTGGAAGACTCATGGCAAAAAATGCCCAATATTAGAGGGAAAGCAAACTACTTCCACCTAGAGGCCCTACTAAAGGCAAGAGTCTACAATTTGATCAACTAGTATTGGAAACTTAAACCAGGTAATGACACCTAGAGAGCTTGGAAATCCATAGAAGACCAGAACATGCCCCTCCTAGCTCATGAATGGTTCCTTCTATAAAAAAAGATACAACAAAGGAAAATCTTAATTACTAATGGCTCAAACAAGATTAGATGGGGATATAAGCTCTTTGGAACATTTACAATAAATGAGGGATGTCATATTTTCTCAGAGCACAACCAAATTAATTAAGATACAATATAGTCTCATATCTAGTCCCTGAACCTTTAGCCTAAAGTTGCCCACATTTTGAGGCTTCTTTCCAGAAAAAAAAAATGGTCACTTGGGATTAAACCATGATTTCGTCAGTATTTCATATGTGCAAAAATAATCAGGAAATAATAGATCACATCTTCAATGCTTGTGCCATTGCAAAACACATATAGACCCAGGTAGCTATTCTATTTTCATAATTTGCATGCATAATTTGAACATCCTTAAAAATTTAATAGCATGGAGACTCTCAGCCTTGCACAATCCCATCCTTAATTTTTCTAGGATCCCCAGTCCTGGATTTGTGTCTTGTTTGGTTTGGAAGGAAAGAAACAATCACATGTTCTATACGAAATCTATGAATGAGGAAGTGTTTTGGCTCTAAGCTCTCCAAAATATTCAAGAACCAACCTTGATAGGTCCTTGATCCCATGAAGATTGGAATATTTCCCCATAAGAATCTCTTATCTTAATAAAACTATCTCTCCACCCTTCCCCCATCCCTTCCTTTCCCCCCCTTTTACTATTGTTTGGTCCCCCCCACTGTCAAGATTCCTCAAATTCAACTTCACTGGAGCATCTAAAGGAAATATAGGAAGTGTTGGATATATTGGAATTTTCAGAGATAATGAGGGGCACCCAATTTACATCATAGTAGGCTCCATGCACTTCAACATCAATAATTTTTTTGAACTCCTTACTCTTAAAAAGGGACTTTTATCTGCCACAAACCTAGGTTTATACAAAATAATCACTGAAGGAGACTCTCACCTAGTAATTTCCACCCTAAAGAGGCTCCTTAATGGTATAGATTTGGACAAGTTGTCCTCTTGTTTGAGGCTTGAAAAATACCTCTCTTGTATTGTTTCTCTCCTTTACCATATCCTTTTTCTCATCCCCCTCCACATTTGTTGCTGAGGGAACATGGTTACTAACTTCTTAGAAAACCTTAGTTGCTCAAAGGAAAACTTATTCTTCTCTTCCCACTAGTCCTCTATCAAATCTTCTCCCTTATTCTAAGATTTCCTTCCCTTACTCTCCAAGGATCAGGAATAAGGTTCCATAAGGATCAATGATCCTTCCTTAGATGGGATGACAAACATAAGAAATGTGTAAGGGGGGACATATCCACTGCCATCACCATACTCAATTGAGGTGGGAGGAATGGATATCCCACCCTTTGCTTGATTATCCCTTCAATTTCATGATCCATCATGCTATGATGTACATCACATCACATTCATTGATACAGGTTGGAAAGTGGGAGAATTATCCCATAGGAATAGGGAGATGTCAAAGGAAAGCACGAATAAGGCCATTCTGGCTGTGATTAGTTTCATCCTCTTACTCCAAGCTCACTCCATCCATGTAACTAATTTCCATTAACAAATCATTGTTTTTGTAATCCACATGGGGGGTAGGACTAGTTCCTCCCAATCTAGCCTCCCTTGATGAGCCCATCCTTTGGTTCTTTACCATTATCTTGGAAAAATACTCGGCTTGCATGTATAGGGTGACAAAGACACTATCATGGAGCTTTCAAGCTAAGTGATGGTCTATGCCTGAAGGGAGCTACACTTACACTGATTGGACTAGGGGAGACGAGTGGGGTCCATGCTCCAATATAGGTCTATCACTCCAAATAATTGTTAACCAGGTTTTTTGGTTGCTTGTACTCAATTGCATTTCTTTATATAATCATTTTAAATGTTGATTCATCATTAATGTTTGGTGGCCACAATATAGTATTGTATGTATAGTCTGCTCTTTATGGTCTTGCCTACATAACTCGTATTGTGCATGTTGGTTCCCTATTTCCACTAACTTTAGTCTATTTATCTTGCCACTCTCCCTCAACTCACGCTCCCATTTGTGCCATGATCCACCCCTATGCATTGTTTTTATTATTTCCCTTCCTATTTTCTTGGGCTATTAGCTCTCCTCATATCCATTGCTACTTAGTGTGGCCTACTCTCTACTACCCTCATGAATCTCCACCCATGCACTCAACATCCCATAAGACACCTCATGCCTCCCCCTCTACACCAGCATGCTTCAATAGTGGTCTCAGAGTTGTCGAGGCTCTTCTAGAAGGGTAGAAGGGATCGTTCAAACTCACCTTCATTGCCACAATGTAGTCAAGCACTATCACGCATAAAATCCTCCTAAAATCCATAATGAAATTGATAATGTAGTTGTGGAAGTCCATATGGATATAAACGAATTCTTGGATGTAGATTAACTAATTTCAGTGGCAGAATAGGTCATTGATCTGTGGTATGCCTAGGAATTCCAAAACTGGCACCTTTGCACAATTGAGCTATTGTTTAAAATCAAGTCCCTACTTAGTAAAGTGATCTTAGAGTGAAATGAAGCCAAAAGGAAAAATTTAATGTAGTTGGACGAGCTACAACTAGAGCACTGGGACTTGGGACTTGAGCATTGAGATATGGCCTTGAGACTTGCTCAGATATAGGCCATTTTGTTGCATGGAAATGGTACTTCCTCACCAAGCCCCTCCCCGCGAAGGCCATTAAAGTGTCTACCTTGTCCTAAGTTGTTTTCATAGCGTGTAGTCTCATTAGTTTGATCTCCCATTCTCAAGATAATAATATTTCTATGTTTATATCTTTTAATCTTCAAGTTACTATTTCTATACATCTAGCCTATGTTTATTTCATCATTAATAAATATGCTAGCATACTCAGACTTAAAAGGTACAACCAATGTTGTTTCTTTGTCCAATTTTGGTTGAAATATTTACTCTACTGACATTGGTCTAGTTTCCCCATGAAAAATTACAGTGGTAAGAAAGATATCTATATAAATCTCTTTGATATCTAATAGATTTTACAAAAAATAAAAAAAAAATAAAATAAAAATAATAATAAAATAAAATAATAAAATAATAATAATATAATTGAAAATTAATTTAAGAAAAATCTCAATTTATATTTTAAATTTTTATATATATATTAATTATTAATTTTAGTTTATTCTCCAAGGTGTATTTTCTATTGGTGGATTAAGTGATTTGATTATCTTGGTAAACTAAGAATCCAAGGTTCTATTACCCCGAAAGTAACCCGGTCTATGGAGGAGTTAGACAGTCATAAACCCTTATATATATATATTATATATATATATATATATATATATTCTAAATGATAAATGTGATACATACATACATACTATTGTGAATCTCTTTAGAGTTATCCCTCATGAGCTTTAAGGCCCTCGGTGGACCTGCATATATATACATGTCTTTTGTATGGGATGGGAAACCCACGACTTCCATTCATTTGGCTTATCTCTCTTAAGCTTATTAAGGCATCAACCTAGGTCGACCTATAACTCACATGTGCAATACAACTTATTAGAGCTCATGACTATCCTTCCTGAGCTCTAAAATTAGTTATTAAGGCAAACACTCAAGAATTTTTGCAAAGAATTACCTATCTTTTTCATACTCAAATCGTTTAGGTCAAGTATCTGCTCAGAATGATCATAGGAACAAGCCCATTTTAGAGAAATTTCTTAGAGGGCCAGCACCTCGCTTTGACATAAGAATAACGACATTCCTTGTTGTTAATCTAAACATTTTATCAGCACTATGGCTAGCATGAAAAATTCAATAGCAAGGATCATGAGCAAACATTAATGCATCAAACATATAGGAATTTTCCATTCCTCATCAATTGTATAGGGATTATCTTTACCCATTCACACGAAGATCAACATTCCTCTGCATGAACATAAACACTGAATCAACATATTGGACATACACATAAAATTCCAAGGATTTAGCTTACAGCTGCAAGCAACAACATTCTACAACCATGCAATATTTCTCAAATCCATAAAATTAAATTCCACAAGTATAGGTTTAAATTTCTCGTCTCTTAATTAAATACATGCAAATAAAGTAAATCCAATGGCCAAACAGAAGGTGGGACTTTGATTCTCCACCCAACCTTAGACTCATTGTAGACATTATTACTTACAATAGTCACCCCCAAGCCAGATCCACGATATAAGGGAAATTTCTTCAATAGTTTTTAGCGAGAGTTCATACGCAGTTCAAAGAGGAGAGAGATTACTTATAAAATCAGGTGGTTTATCAACTCTTTAGAAAATACCTTGCGTGGTTTCTCATCCAACCCTTGGCAAGCACTCATTCCCATTTTCTTCATAATTTCTTGAGCTCCTCCATGCCACAATTTAGCTTCCTAGGGAATTTCATTCCCTCTACCATTTACAGTCCATTCCAATGCTCCCAATGAGCTACCCCAAGAGGAGTTCCAACCCCAACATTGTTGTGCAAATAAATTTTTATAATCTCTCAAGGGCACCTCTTCATGCTCCTCTTGGACTCTTCATCTCCCCTTGGAAGCTTCCTCTAATAAATTAACCATCCCATAATTAAATAGTGGTGCTAATTAGCTCCACACAGGCTTATTTTTCCTCTTTCTCCTTTGATCATGGATATGTGGTCTCACTCTTCAAGCCATTACATAAAAATATATATTCATTTATCATTCATAATATATTTCATTACAAAAATTAAGGGGAAAGCATACCAAGGATTTCACACCATATATAAAATCAAATCTTATATTTTATAGTTCATCTATTAATAAATTTAATAAAAATATAAAAATACATATTATAAATTATATTTGTTTCTTTATAATCTATATTAAACATAAATTATATTTAGGATAATTAGCCAAAGTGGCCAAGCATTATCTTGTTATAATAGCCTAGCATGATAACCACGTTATGTATACATCATAATATCTCAAGGTTTGTTTTACAAAATTTCATCATTTATTCGCTTCATGATTTAAAAACATTATAAAATGTATTATGACAAAAAGATGATTAGTGCATCTATATAAATCAAATAATTGATAAACATCAAAACACTCACCTCATGATACATTTCAAATTACCAAGATTCAAAAAAATCATAAAAATTAGCTAAATTATAGCTTTATTTTAAATCGTCGTGTAGAGATATATATATATATATATATATATATATATATATTCCAAAGAAATATCTCGGTATATCAACTCGAACGGATCACATCTATATTATATATTATATATATTCCAAAGAAATATCTTAGGTATATCAACTCGAACGGATCACATCTCGCTGGCTTATTAAGGGTTTTGAGGAGAATTGATCTTGTGAAGTCCCATTGGCAAGGTGTTTTAGCAATGAGAACTCGACCAATTTCAATGATCATCCCTACTAACATCAGAATAACTATGAAATAAAATTGTTGATAAGTTAGCCAATAAGTGATGTGTCTCGTTAGCTTCATAGATCTCCTCCTCATGGAAATCCTTTGAAGAAAAGACTCTCCCCTCAAGCAATAATGTTGTGCCATATATAAGCAAGACAAATATCCTTGACTAGTATCTCTCTATATTATTCCTTCATGTTCTTTTCCTATATCTTTCAGTGTGTAATTAGCCTATTATAACAACCCCAATTTAAAAGTTCATGTAATAAAGTTAATAAAGGCAAAATGATACCAAGGTCATGGGACACATATTCCAAGGTGAATGTTGGGAAAAACATTCTAGTGGGAATCACTTGTTGTGTATTATGGCTAAGGGGAAATTGGCAAAGGCAATGGAAAAGGATTTGAAAAGGGAAAGATGCATTTTTAGCATTCTTTTAAGAAAATAAAGAAAAATAGGAAAAAAACAATGTTAAAGGTCACAAGTTGCATGTGAGGTGGAAATTGAAGGAAAATGACACAATTAGATGAATCAATAATAAAAGGACATCAGAGGATTGGTTTGGGTCCTTTTGTCAGTTTTGTTTTGGAATTAGTCTCAGAGAGGAGAAGAACAACAAGGGGAGAAGGAAAGAAAGCAAGCAAAGGAAGGACAAGGAAAGAAAAGGAAGGACAAAGAAAGAAAAGGAAAGCAAGGGTCAAGCAAGGAAAGGTTGGATCAAGAAACTTTAGCAGGAATACTTGCAGGTAACAGGTTGCATGTATGATTTCCTAGCTGGTTTTAGCATGCAATGTATGTGCATGTGTGTATTTGGTTCAATTGTTTTCATTAGCGTGGGTTTTGTCGGGTTTCGACAGTGGTATTAGCCTTGCCTTGCAATTTCTAGATAGCCATGGTGTGATGGGATTCTTTCTTGGTTAAGCTTTGGATTGTCGGAAGGTTTTGGATCCGGGTGAGGCGGTCTTAGGAAAATCCCAAGGGTTGGGGGTGGAGATGGTTTCCTCCAGGAAGCCCTCAATAGGTAGGTGGAGACAGGAAAATTCTGTAAGGGATGGTGAAGGAATTCTGAGGCATCTAAGCTAGGTTTTCTTTTGTGATCTCAGGAGCAGTTTAGGTGAGATAATGGTATGGTGAGGGTGGAGGTGGTTTAAGCTATGGATTCGCTTGGTTTTTTATGGATTAGGTTATTCCATGAGATCCCACATTCATGCTTGGAATAAGGCACGGGCATGATTGGCTGAAAGAAATATTTGTTTAAGCTCAATCTGTGGTCGGGTGGTGCATGGAAGTCCCTAACTTGGTTGGATTTTTCATATGAATGATAAGAGCTCTTTCCCCTTGTAATTGATGAGTAATTATACTTTTTATTATGTGGCTTTAATGGTTATTCTATCATTTTTATTTATCTGGTTATATGTTGGCTATTGTAACACCCACCTCCCACATTTACCCAAGCTAACTAGTCCACCGGTGTAAACATGTGACGAAGAGTTACTATGATATGATTCAACTCCCTAAGTGCAGTTAAGGAAATGGAACCAACTAACCAACACCTTACAGACCTCCCTCGGGTGCTACAGGACTTCCAAGAGCTAATCTACCACTCCAGGTGCCCAACCCCTAAGTTAACCTAGCCTTTCAATGAATTAAACCCCGAGTCGCTCCCATGACATGGGCATGCATGCAACTCAGACCCTCCAGTCACTCCCACGATGCATGTGAGGGAGAGACTACAGCCTTTTTCAGCCAATTTTGTGCCAAAGACTACAAGATTTAAGCCACTTTTTTAGGGCTAGTCACCAAAACACTACCTGGAACTTGATGAGACTTTCCAAGAGAATAAATGAAACTAAGAAAAATCCTCTAACAAAAAACTTTATCAAGGAATTGACCTAACCAAGCCTAACCATGACAAATATTTCTTCGAACACATTGTGCACATGTAATCTACAAATCATAACAATAAACTTGAGCATAGGGGTCTCATACTTAACTGAGATTCATAAGGAAGAATTGATTACTTATTACATTAGCTACATTATCATATATTAGGTCATATATCTATTGTTCATTTATTTATCAACCAAAACAAGATGAAATCCATACATCATAATTGTCATAAAACATTCTCACAACAAGCATCTAACCATCATAAATAACAAGGATACAACAACCATAAATACCACATATGAACCAATAAATTGACACATGAAATACCAAGGAGAAGGAACTCTTATTAATGAATGCATAAGCCAACTAGGTATGGGACTTCCTCGTACCACCCGACCATAGATTGGTTGTACCAAATATTTCTTTCAGCCAATCACCCCTGTGCCATATTCCAAGCATGAATGTGGGACTCAAACCAAAAGAACCAACGAGGGCTTCTTGAGGCTAAACTGCCTCACCCTCATCAATAGAATCATTCTTTACCGCAATCCTCACCAAATCACTTGGCCATAAAAAAACATGGATGCCATTGGATTTCTCCACCTAGACTATGAGGAATTTTCCTATCTCCTAGTCTCTAGGCTTTACCACAATCCACATTATAATTCAGGGATCACTAGGCCATAATCACGACACCACCCTCCAGGTTTTACTGTTATCCCACCATTCACCAGAAATTATTCCTAGGTCTGATCAAGGGAAACCACCTCTAGGATTTATCGTATATCCTGCATTCATCGATCAAGAATTCATAGGCCCACCGAGGCACACAATACCTAGATTTACTGCAACCAATATTCAGGTTCAGGGGTTACTAGGCCAGTGACTTTACTGCAATCCATAGTTCAGTTCATGGATCACTAGGATATGTGTTCTTTTCTTTTGTGGATCCACCTCACTCAACTTTGAATCCATTCGAAAATCCATCTCAACCAAAACATGAGAACCCCATCACACCATGGCTATCCGGAAATGGCAATGCTAGCTAAAGAAAATTGTCACACCTGGAAAAACCCATGCCCATGATAACAAGAGAACCAAGAACACACATGCATAACCATGCATGCCAAATATAGCAAGGAAATCGCACATGCAAATTGATACCTGCAATTAAACCCACTATAGCTGCTTGATCCTACTATGTCTTTCTTGATCTTTTGCTTCCTCTTTGCCTTCTTTGCCTTTCTTGATCCAATGCTAAAGTGCTCCAAGAAAAATTTGTGTCCAAGAGTGTGAAAGAGAAAATAGAGAGAGAACCGCAAAACTGAATTAACAAAAGTCTATGAACTGATCCTCAGAAGTCTTTATATCAATGACGTCTCTATTTTCTTCATTTTCTATTATTTTTGTTCGTTTTCCTCCTCACATGCAACATGTGACCTTTCACCTTTTTTTTTTTGTAAGCTGGGGCGGGACTCTCCGATTACATGTCCATTATGTACCCCTCTACGGGGGAAGGGTAGCCCAAGATTTGAACCCAAGACTTCCGGTTCGGTGAGACTTCATTTCCACGGCCCTTGCCGC
>APFE031345702.1:10927-48039 GCA_000404065.3 Pinus taeda | reverse complement strand
GGGTAAATTGGTACATCAATTTCCCGGGGTCATAACTTTGGCATACGATCTCCGTTTGACGCGTATGATAGCTCGTTAGAAAGATCTATCCGAGAAATACCATTGTTGGAACGGGAAACATCGTTCCATTGCATGGACCCATGTTGCCCCTGGATTCCCCAAAAAACGTCTTTTAGGGCCTCACAATGGCTCCGGAAGTTCAGGACCCGAAAAACTGCTAAAAATAGTAAGTTGTGCTATAATTAAGGAAACTGAAAATGTTGAGTAAGACAATGGTGGGGGTCCAGATGGACTTGGCAGGTGGCCACCAATATCCACCTGGATCAAGGATCTAGACTACATATTAGGATGGGTACACTGCATAATTTCAAAGTTATAGGTAGTCTAGGGTATGACATGGGGAAGTGTAGGAGGTGTGACAAAACACTTTATAACACTAGCCTCATTAGCAACTCGTGTTCTATTCCTTCCTATTTCTAGAGACAAGTCTTATCTAGAACCTTATCCATTATCCCTCAATTCTATTAAACCTAATCTCTTGAATTTAATTCTACTTTTGGAGTTTATCTATACTCGTAGAGCTAGGCAAGATGTATGCTATTTCTATCTTTATTTCTCACTTATTTTTTAGCTCACCCTGTACTTAGTCAACTCTACGATTCAACTAAACTCTATTTTATACTCTACAATTCTATTTTTAGTGTTTTTAACTACAATTAAGGGTTAGTTTCTTCTCCACTAGTTGTGCATGCAAAAGGAAACACACTTAGTGCATATTAGACCTCTCTATGATAGTGTTATTTAACTGTAATCAATTCAAGCAATGTAGTACAAGTTATTTGAATTGGAGTTTCAGATACTTAAACTATTTGAGTGTTATTTCATTCTCTCTTATCTCTTTTTTCCTTGTTATTTCTGGTGTAGTTTTGTATCAAATTTTTATATTGTGCTTATGATTAAAATCCTACATGGTATCACATATTTTATGATATTAAACATTCAAAAATATAACTTGATGTCAAAACATTTAAAGAGTTTGTGAGAAATATACTCATATTATTGTAGGTTATACATAATTGAATAACTCAAAGAGGATCGTCAACTCATTATTTGTGTAATTCTTACTCCATTCAACTACTTTGAGTAGAATCCCAATGTCCTACTTATACTGTATAGTAAGGGAATTTATAGAAACACTACGGGGTTTAATGTAGACTCTAATTTAGGTGTAGTGAAGGAAAGGTAATTTAATAGAATGGAGATGGAATGGCATCATATGCTTGTCCTTTTATCCAAACTTTCACTCTCAACTTGATGTTTTCACAACTACCAATGAAATGTAAACTAAGTTGGAGGGACTATTTGGAATAAAGGTGAGTTGAGAGGACATCAATCAGAGAATTACTCATACCATTGAGTTGAAGCAACTTTGAGACCCTAGAAGACATCTTCTCTAGGTTTAAGAATATTCTTCAATAGGTTAAATATTGTCACACTAATAGTCTAAAGGAGGAGTATCTCATCCTCTCAATTCATTCAAATATAGGACCCAAGTATTCATTATCTATTTTTTCTTTCCACATTACTATATTTTCTATAGTGAAAACATGGAATATGCCCTCTATGCATGTGTTGTAGCGACTACAACCATCCTCCAAAATTTTTCCTTAGCTTTGTTTTGGAGCCTCCCTACCAACCATCCTTAGCAGCATGTCTTTCATTGCTTAGGTACTTATGCTGTTGAGTTTATTTGGCTTATCAACTTGTGTTCGCTAACTTGTTTTCCTTTCACCCACAAGCTAACTTCCTGAGACTTTGTCTTCATCTAGTTCTTGCGATGACTTGGAGAATTGTGTAGAACTGGAGGGAAGCCAACCTTGCTCTCCAGAATTGTGTAGAGTATCAAGGTAGCCAGTTGCTCTCCAGAATTGCGTAGAGCATGCAGGTTTCCTTCCCCTTGAAAATTGCACAAAGTAACCCATCACCAAGCTTTCTCCCAAAATTTGTTCAGTTTTGGCTGGGAGCCTTGGCTTCAATCCAGAAATTTCACATAGGTTGAGGGGCATCCATAGCCACTTAGCCCAGAAACTACGCAGAAGCCATCTTAAGTCTTGTTGTTTGTTGCATGTGTTCACAATTTGACCAGTTCCCTCCAGGACTAAGCAATCTTGCCTTGCATACATGGGAAATTTTTCTTGAAAAATGAAAAGCAAAAATGAAAAAAACATCCCTATATTTTAGGGATCTATTTTTACCAGTTGGAGGTTACATGCAAATCTGTTTTAGAAAAATCCCGCCAGGTGTCACTTTTTCCTAGATTTGTGGCATGCGCGTCATGATCCTTAACCAAGTAAAACCTATTTATTCGATGCTTCAGAGCTAATTCTTCACTTTGATCTTGGAGCTCTAGAATTCCCATCACATCTAGGAACCATTGGCACACTCAGCACAAATTTTTCTAGGTAAGTATGCTTTTCATGTCTTTTGATGCTTTTCTGTTGTTTTTTGTATTTCGGTTTGTGTGAGTGCTGCTTTCTTGGTTTTATTGAATGCTTTTTGTCATTTTAATGCATGTTATCTTGTAGAAGAATTGTTTCAATTTTTCCATTGCATCTCCTTGTTGTCGCATTCATGACACAGCTTCTGCACTAACGGTCACCGTTGCAGCGACTCACTTCACGCACTTCATTGTTTTTCCATCTTACTAAATCCTACACTTATTTATTGCATGTATGTTCATTCAATCATGTCTACACCCAGCTTCACACATGCGTCCAGTCCTTACTATTTTCAGTCGCCCATCGGCGGGTCTGAGATGCCTTGGCTCGAACCTTGCCTTGCCTAGCTTGCACTGTGCATTTTTGGGATGGAAGGCCTTGCCTTGATCCCATAAATTGTGCAGAACTTGCCTCACACTAGCCTCCCAGGATTTTCTCTGCGCAATTATCAAAGTTAGTGTCTTTGTTGGCCCCCAGAATTGCGCAATGCAATTTTTCCATGTTGCAATCATGTTGATTGAATCTACGCATTGTGTAGTTTCAATCCTCAGCAGGAAAATTTGGACTACACTCTACATAGTTTCAGTAGTTTGTCAGCTCACTGGTAGTCTTAGATACACTCTGCATAGTTCTAGAAATCAGTCTCCCAGCCTCCCCAAGAAAATTGTGCAAATTTCCCAGTCAGTCACCCAGGTGTGTTCCATGTCAGTCCTCAAGTTTCTTTTGGTTTCAACTGATAGTTTTCTTTCCATGAGTGTTTATATATCTCTAGGTATCACAGGTGTTCATTAGTCTCTCAACAATACATGTATTATGGCTTCCAAGAGAGCACGGTCAAAGGACACCATTGAGAGTGCAATTGGAGATATGGTCAAGCAAATGTCTATGAGCTTGCCATTTATGAATATACTAAGTTGTTCATAGGCAAGGATATCAAGATCAGATGGTAGGACATCAACGACATCTTCTCAAGCACCTTTGAGAAGAATATGGAGGACCGTAGAGTCTATGTCAACATACACAAGTTTGTCTTGTATCATGTTGCATGCAGGTATCTCGCATTTCCATGCGCAGACATGATCTGGTAGATTATCTCGCATACTGATTTGGAGATAATGGTGTTGAGAAGTGCCAGTGGAACAAAACTTGTTACATTCATGGTAGATGACTTTCAAGAGATGTATCACTTGCCGGAGCCGGTGGTCATAATGGATGCACCCATCACGAATCCCAGTAGCAGTGCAAAATCAAGAGACATCTTTAAGAGCTAGGTGAGAGAGCCATCTAAGTTCAGGACAACACCCAACCAAGTATACAAGAAAAAGGAATTACGAAAGTCTTATCAATTCTTGGTCATCTTCACATGTCGCTTATATGGCCAAGAGAGCATAAATACCTTCCCATAGAGTTGGGTGATTGTGTTAGATCACATGGAAAATGAAGGAATACCTTTCAATTGGTCTAAAATGTTGGCTCCCCAGCTGAAGGGGAAAGTAACAAATGACCTACATCTACCCAAGGGTCAACAAGAAAATATTTTCATCTTCGCTTACATACTTGATGCAATATATGCCAGTTAAAGGTTCCCTAGCTTGGGTTGGGCATGGACACCTTCAAAAACCTCTGTGCACATCTATTGTAGGTTGTTCTCTGAGTGCAGCTTCCATGGAGTTATAATACAACTATCAGACCACTTTGTCGCTGTGGTGTATAGGATGATCTTTGAGCAGGAGCTTCGTTGCATGTCATAGGCAATGATGGAGGCATTGGTTAACATGGCATATTGGTATGCCTCACCCTTTGGCAGCTTCATCCATATGTACAACATGAAGAAGGCTCCACATGTGTTACCGAAGTTTGCCATGGATAATCTGGTTATGTAAGAGGTTTCATACCACATCTCGATAGGGTTGTTAACAAGACTGCATAGGAATAAGAAGGCACCTTGGCCGGTTCTTCCTTTGTGGATTGGGTTGTATGAGATCCACAATCTCAAGCATGTTGAGGTCGAGATGGAGGAATTCAAGAGATTCACCTTTGGCACCAAAAGTTTCAATCCATATGACCCACATCGCTCAATGGAGGACCACTGTGTGAGAGTGTATCATCCTTCGATCCATGGGGCATGTAATTGGCATGAGGAAGACCCATGGACATACTGTTATAACTCCTCAAGGCTCAATGAACCAGTCAAAATGGTTGTAGAATGGTTAACAATGCACAAGGTAGCAGCAACTTAGAGAGCATCAACATCAACAACAATAGAGGGAAGTAGACCTGTGCATGAAAAAGGCAAGAGGAAGGTTGTTGATAGCCCAGAGGCAGAGCAAAGCTGCAAGTTCAAAGAAGATACTATTGTATTGAGAGATGCTTTAGAGATGGAGGCAAAGAAGCAACAACATGACATAAAGATGTGAAAAGATAGAGGGAGAAGCATAAGTTGGAGGAGGTAGAAAAGGAGTTGCAGGAGTTGAAGAAACAACTAAGGGAAGAATAGGATCCGAGAAAAAGAGAGAAGGAAGTGCAACAGGAACAGGAACAACAAGAGGCGCAACATCAACATATTGATGAACCTGCAATGATACAAGTTATGGATTCATCAGGACATCTGACAGATAGAAAATAGGGTAAGAAGTCGTAGGAGTAGGAATTTTCTCAGGAGATTGAACAATGTTAGAATAGATGGACATGGATGTGGTTCAGCCAAAGTAGGATCAAGATACAGATCTCATGCCCAAGGACCCAGAGGTCACTCCATTGACTTCACTAGATCCAGGAACATAGAAAGTCCCAAGTGATCAAGGAGATTATGAAATCCTTGAGGACAATTTGGAAGCAGATGTGCACAACATATCCTTTGACGAGTCACAACACAGAGTTGTGCAGTTGCGCAGTGTGCCCACTCCAGATGTCCATGCATCTCTTGTGCATTTTCAGGAATGAGTGATCATGTTTGATGTGCAAAAACATTGAGCTGCATTGGCTGATGCTACAAAGGAAAATGTCAAAGCCACCAACTCAAGTGTGAGATTCTTGATAGCTAAGAACAAGCACATGGCTAAGGAATTACAAGTGGCCAAGCAGGGAGAAGAGAAAACTACAACACCCACCAGAGCAGAGTTGAAGAAAGAGATACTTGATGAAGTATCATCTCTTAAGACAATCATGTAGAGGTTGTACTTTAGGTTCATCACCATGCATAAGTCAGTTGTCCAGCTTAATGGTTGGTAACAACATTGTGCTAGGAGAGCATGCATCTTGACAGACACAGAGACTGTTGCTAATCACATGTAAATATGGACAATGAGGTACAATGGAGCCCCATTGTACTTGCCAAATATGATGAAGCCAAAGACAGTGGAGTTGAAGGCTTGCATTTGGAGTTATATCCAGAACTATGAGGAACTCCCACAACTCATCACCAGCTTACAAGCTTCACATGCATTAGTGTTTAGGATCATGGATGTCACTATGTGCATACATGTGATCCCATCCATTGGCACACTCACCAAGGTAAAAGAAAAGAACAAATTTCGACTGGAGCTAGACATGTACCTTGAGTAGTTGATGCACCACCAACGCAGACTTGTAAATGAGCACAAACACTATGCACCAGTATGTTTCTAGTCCGACTACACTCAAGATCATGATGTGCATGCTATCTGATGAGTTGGATATAGGTTCCAAATCAGTGTACCCATATGCAACATAGGCAAGAGTTCACTTTCAGAAGGATGTCACCACAGAGTACACAGACACCATAACATACTACGAAGCTTGGCATCAGCTCACTACCATAAATCACTAAGAGGATGTCGACGAGTTAGTCTTCCCACAGGTTTCTGATTCTCGGTGATGTCTTTCATGGCTTATTCAAGCCCATTTTTGTCTCACATGGGTACATGTGTAGATTGTATTGTAAAAATGTTGTAAAGTGAAAGACCAAGTGTGAATAGTAGAATGTAAATAGTCATGTGTAAGTTGAAGAGCCGTGACAGTAGTTGAAGAGTCACAAAGGGGGATGTCAAGGGTCACCCATCACTTTGCTATATATAAAACCTCATCACTCATTATAGAGGCTTTTGGGAGCCAAGCTTCTGATAGGTATAACTTAGAGAAAGCTTGGAGTGTATTGTAATGAGTCTTAGCTTCTACACAGTGCAGAGCGAGTACATCTATTTGGAGGAGCATGTAGTAGTGATCGTAATGTTCCACTATCTGGGCTAGTGGCTTTCATGATTTTATGTATGATTGAATTTTCACTCTTTTAATATAACAGAGCCAACACATTCATGTATATTTTTTTATTTTAGTTCATCTATCCTGGTTACTCTAACGATGTATGTAGTTGTAAGTTATGCATGTATGTATGGACTATTCTGTATGTGTTTGTATGAATCTTATCAAAGCATGTTGTTGATATAAATCATCACTTTGGATCACCGACTATCCTGATTTCCATATCATGATGTCTTTCAACGCATGTGTTCCCTTTCAAGCTGCATGCTATCACAGGCTTCTAAGGGGCACACTCTTCTCCCCTTCTGTGTGTGAGACCCTTTCATGCACCTTCCTTAACATGTTTCAAGGCCACACCCTTGCTTCCAACAAGTACATCTTACTTACCTCTATGCACAACCCCAGTAAAGGAAATACCGTACTACCCACTGCTGGGACTCCTACTCCAAACGGTCTGAGGTCTAGTTGTGACTTCTTACTTGGGAGATCCCCTTACATGTTGGTGGGTCCAACACCATCAACAGAATAACTTCATAGAATCATTAATTTATGAGCAAGATAAGGTCATTCATATTGGGGGTATTAAAATATCGAAGGCCAATGCACTTGTGGTGTAGCATGATATCAATAAGAACAAGTAGAAACCAATGGATCTTCATCACATAGATGGAGAAATCATTTAATTCACTAAGGATAGCTCCTAAGCCAATGAAGGAAAGTCTAAGAAGTTTTGAACAAATTGTAGCTATTGTAAAAAAGGATTTCATTGGGATATCTCGTCTAGTGAAGAACATTTATCTTATGGAAAAATTACTTCAATAGCACAACCTTGTAGTTTCATACCAAACAATGTTAAAATTTCTAAAGGAAAGCCACTAGAGGATTAGGGTAAGGGTCATGTTTTAACTACTCTAGATTCATCATTTCATATATGGATCTTATATTCAAGTGCCTCTAATTATATGACTGCATCATATATTCTTTTTATTCCTTGGTAACTTCTCTAGAGTTCCTATCTTGATGGAAGAAAAAACTCCTACGAGAGTGTATGAATAAGGGAGAGTGGACCTTGATTATGGAAGCTTTCGTAATGTGTCACATCCTTTCAATATCTCCATGAATCTCCATTTTTTCTACTAGATTTCATATTTAGGCATATATAAGTGTGTTTAGTTCACTTCAAATTCAATGATCATTTACAAGATGGTAGATGGTTCTAGAGTTGTAGATGGTATGGTGGATCACCATTCTAGGTAGTATTCCTTCTTTAATTTCATTCCTAATTAGACTACCCTTCTATTCTAATCCATGTACATGAATAAAGTGGAGAAATATCATATGATACATTCAAGGAAGGCCCCTTGCATCCACTCCATGAGGAACCTACTATATATTTTTCACCTCTTCCTATGGTAGATCTTCAAGATATATTTACAAAGTCTTCATATTACATTTATAATTATGATTTAGAAGTCTATGATCATCCTATTGTATATCTAGATAGTAAGCCATGGAGGGCATGTCATACTTTATAAGTATCTAGTGAGCTAGTGGGTGATAGTACCAAGATATAAAGAACTATATTTTAGCATCTTGGTACTATGAAATAAGTCACTGCTATTATGAGTATGCATAAGGATTAATAATTAGCCAAGGTATTCTCACATGATGATACAAGAAATATTCAAATGCATATCCATGGTGGGGTTGTTGAGTAGTGAAGTCATCATTCTTCATACCAAATACATAGTAAATATATACGTATTTTGAGGGAGGGGGTTCTTCCCACAAGGATCTCCCTCTTTACGTCACCTTTTCCATTTTGTGTTATATATATTTTTTTTGTATGAGTGCCTAACATGGTTACACATTTTCAATGCACATATAGTTGTTTTGTACTTGAGTACCTCACATGGCTGAAAACTGTCAAAATTCATTTATTATCCACATACCATTTTGGGTTCAAGTGCAGTATTGGTGTAAATGCACATTACCTACCCCACATTTCCTACCCTTTAGTAGGTGCTACTATTTTTATCAGTTACTATTTATAGTATGTCTACTTTTAGCAGGGATTTCCATGGATGATTACATTTGTTAATGACATGGATATATCTTATCCATTAATGTGCACTTCCTTATCCCTAGCTTCCTTATCCATAAGTGTGCACTCACTTCTTATTTCTACAGACAAACCTTATCCAGAACCTTATCCACTTAACACTTTATTCTAGGAAACCGTATCTCTTGATTTCTAGTCCTATTTTTGGAGTTTATCTATACTTCAAGGATTTATTAATGATGTGTGTGAGTTAAATATTTAGTTTTAATTTATTTTTGACTCATCCTATCCTTATTTAACTCCATTTTTGACCCTAACTCTATTTTAGACTCTACACCTCAATTTTTTACCTAGTTAATGGAAATTAAGGGTGAGTCGATTTTCTACCAGTTGTGCATGCACAAGGAACCATACTCTGTACACATTAGTCCTCTCTATGAGGGTGTTATTTAATTGTACTCAACTAAAGTTATGTAATACAAGTAATTTTGAATTGGCCTTTCAACTACCTAGCCTCTTTATGTGTTATCTCATTCTCTCCTCTGTTATTGTCTTTCAATTGCTAGTCTACTATTTTTTTACAAATGAACCTTGTTCTAATGCTTAAAAATCCTATATGGTGTTAGATCTTATATGATATCAAAGATTCAAAAATATAACAATTCCAACCTTTAAAACCGAATTTTTCATGAAAATAGACCTAAGATACCACTACTGGACATGCACACTAATATTGAGAGGCTAATTAGTAGTTTAGTGGATGTGACCACTAGTTTCTAAAAGCTAAATGACATTCCATTTCCTCTGTCGCTTCTAGAAGGGGTGATCATGCCCCAAATTACCTAGGAAGACAAAATCTTAGTCATAGAAGTTACATAAATTTTACCGAGTTATACCACTAGTTTAGGGATGATTAATGTAAGATTTAGAGTCTTATATATCCTTCCAAATAACTTTAGAGTGTGTGTTGAGATGCATAGGGAAGATATGAGTTTAGAGAGAAATAGCCAACAAAACCCCTCAAACACCATCCCTTTCAGCATTACTCATGAGTAAGTGAAGTCTCACTCAAGGCATCTTAAGAGGGACTGTAGGAACTTAGATAGTTTTGTAGTGATGAAAGAGACATGAAGCCTATGTTATCACAATTATTCTCAAAATGAAAGAAATTTTAATTATACCCTTAATTCACATAGTAAGTCAACCATGAATAGAGCATAATAGATAAATCAAATCATCCACAACATAATGAACAATAATAGACAATGAACCCAAACATATATTTGTATTACATTTGATAATTATTCATTACATTGCAATTTTCGTGGCTCACTTACATAATCCATCAAGTTTACAGTACAAAGTTTTTTCAAAACACCAGCTACATCTAAATACTATAAATATCTATATCCATAACCATATTCTACCACTCATATTACATTGTGTCTTTATCTATTTATAGATATACATTAAGGCACAAAAATAACAAACAACATATTATTACTATGGGAAATCACTAATACCATGGGAAAAAACCTATAACCTAAGCCTAATGACTATCCTTCTTTCTTGTGTTCCATGTGCTGACCCCTTGCTTATTTTATTGTGTGGTATCCTTCTTCTTGGTGCTCCTTTGCACATTTCTCCACAATATTTTCTCAAAACATTAATCCAACATGTCCCCAACACTCACTCGTGTCTTGTCCTAAGCTACTTAGTCTGCTGGTCAAGCTATTAATGACATTTTTCCTTAGATTTTGGAGTGAGTGCCTCTAGCTTTTGGCCCACTGTAGTGACCTTTCTCCAAATTTCCTTTACTTGTCCCTTGATCTAATCTACTTGGTCAACTATCATGGGAGTCTTTAATTTTTCTATGTTGTCCTATATTTCTTTCTTGAGTATTTGATGCATGTCCCCAATCTCCTCGGTGATTGTAAACACTTCTTCCTATAAGCTTTCAAACTTTTGTGATAACTACTACTACTCAATTTTCATAGTATTCAATTGTTTTACTAGTTGTGTTTTTTATTTCAAGGCTTCTTGGCGCTCATCATGTTGTAAGGTGCTGAAGCTATCTTATATATTCTAATATTTTTTCTATGCAACTTGGATTCTGGACTATGTCATTAAGTTGTATTATTCCCATTGATGTTTTCCATATCTACTTGTGTTTCTCATTCATATCACAACATTATTCATCCTATATTTTTAGTTTCTCAACAATCGTTGTGATCGTATCTTCCTTTTCTCGGTAATCTTGCTCTTATGGTATAGTGGAAGGCTTCATTTGTAAATCCAACACCATAATATTTACTTTTATTTCTTGTATAACCTCTTCAACCTTTGTTGGTTTCTCATCTGTCGACATTTCTAACTCGACGAGTTCCTGCGAGAGATTTTTGTTGATTTCCTTGACTGTTTTCCTTAGTGTTTTTTCTCTCTGTTCACTTTTATTCCTTTGATCCATTAGCTATATTTTTATGTCTTTAGTGCATCATACGTGGTGGTCAGATTTGTGATTCCCATCGTTATTTTTGTGAACTGAATTTGTATCTCTTGGTAAATATTATATTATAATTGTTGTAGGTTTCCCTACATTAGTTGCGATATAATCAAATCGATATGGCTTAGCTCTTCTACTTTACTTTGCATCACATTTGATGGAAACTACATCACCCTTGGTGATATTTGAAGGGTGTTGTGCTACTCTGATGTTTTTGATGGTGCTAACCATTATTCAATTATGCACAAGGCACCTCATGTTACTGTTTATTCTATCCTTCCTAATTGTGTTGTGGTCTTCTTGCTAGTTTGAAATAACTTTTGTAGCTACTTGCACTACTCTTATATTAATATTTTTTCTATGTCATCATCAGTCAATGACTAGACTTGAATGTCTTTTGGTTTATTGGTTTTCTACTTTGGTCATGTGCGAGAGGTCCCTTCATATTTCCTATACTTCTATTTCCTCTTTGACCTAAGTTGTGCATAATCTTTATCCTGCATATTTTTTGTGCCATTCCCTTGCTAAGTTTGTTTTACATATTCATGAATTGATTGGTATTTTCTACTTTCAATAGTTGGGGTTCCTCTACCTCTGGCTCCCTCCATTATGCATCCCAATTGTTAATAATATTGTCGAATTCATTCTCCATTAGATTGTAATGACTGGGTAACCATTGTGCGCTAGATCCTTCTTTAGTTGTATACACATGTAGTGTTGACTTTCTTTGAAGTGGAATATTGGGCTATATATTTCAACAATATGGAGTTGTATGCGCAATATGAATTATATTATGTGCCATACCTTTTTCATATACAAATAAATGGTGACATTATTATCTATCTGCTAATTCTTATTCGTAGTATGCCATAGGGAGGTGTATGAAAGTGCCTTGAATGATTTCTCCTTTGTATCTAGGAATTATGTCTCTTATGATTCTCTCCAAGAGATGAACAAAATCAATATTAGTAAGCATGCATAGTGGAAATTTGCATTATTATATTGTGTTTCTTAGCAATCGATCAAAACTTATTTGAGCAAAAACGATTCCCAATTCATCTGGATCCTTTCTAGGCCTTTAGTTGTTGTTATTATCTCCTGTTGGGGCCTAGTCCTTTCAGTATTTGTGCAGAATTTTGAATTGTATTACCTATGTTACAAATATAATGACATGATCATTTATACAAGGGATGTTGAATTAACATGAAACCTTGCTTGAGCCATACTTTTTCTTAACTTCCTCAATGAGTGCTTTTTCCCTTTTTATATCCATCAAGTATTGTTTTGGGTCTTCTCCTATTCTAGGTATCCCTAGAATTTTAGCAAGAACCTCCATGTCCATAGAAATTGGTTGATATAGCCATAGTAACCCTCTGTGGATAGAATTCAATAGGTATTTCACACATATATTAATTTATGTGCTTCTTCCAAAATTCGAGATTTGAAACAAGCTTAAAATACCTAATATTTTTAGGTTGTGTGCCTAGTCATGTGGTTCTACTGCAATAAACGGGTCCTATGGGTTCTCAACTGTGTAAGATATTTCTTTGGTGCAAGATCCAAAAATTTATTTCTATCTATAATATAATGGTTAGAATACTTTAAGTGTTCTATATTTCTGAGTATGTTTCCTTTTGTGATCATTGTATCTAGGAACAATGGTGGCACCATTTTATACTTTGGTTCCTTTTTAAGGTATATTGGTGGTGTAGTGTTTTTCTTCGTGGCATATATTTCCTCTAGAGTTGTTCAATCACCAACCATGCCGATTTTGATTCTTCCCCCTGTGTTTGCGCAGGGGGCTGAGGTACCCTTGGTGTCTTTGTTATTGGTTTCCATCTAGGTGCAGATACTCTTACTGTTGTCATGACTGCTTATCCAACCTTTATAACATGAGTATGTTGCACACTACAACTCTCCTTCTACTCCTCAAGTATCTCAAGCAAAATGAGTCTTGCTGATTATGTCCGAGACATTTATACTTGCTTTACCCTATTGTGAAATTTTCTGTATGTATTAACTCATAATATGTCAAATCTGATTTGGTATCCTTTCATATTTATTACTACAGGTGATTATTGCCTCGATATTTGAACTAGGTCAAGTGAATGTAATTTCCATGGTTTAAGTTAGATTTTTCAATCCACAAGGATTAGGTTAGTGGACTGATCTTGATTTGGAATTAATTAAATGCTTTTTGGAATTTCCTGAACATTAATTTTTTCAGGCATTCCTTTCCTTTTTATCCTCCCCAATTTTTCCATCCCATTAGTCCTTGATAGTTGGTTTCCACTTCCATAGATTTGTGTGGTTTTGTGAAGTTCTAATTCTAGTGTGTTATGCACTATCTACAACAAAGGTATGAATATGTTTCTTAATCTCCTTGACCTATGTAATACAATGAGACTATGACTTTAGTTTCTGGAATTCCTTTAGTAGTGCTTGTTTTATGTCTCTTAATGATGTACCTTGTCCCCTTGGCATGGTATTCTTAAATTTCATATACCAGGTTAACATGTGATCCCTAAAAGTGGTCTCTAACTATGCCACCTTTGTTTATTCATCTTGTACCTTCTTGATAGTCCAAACTTCCTCACATGCACAAATATTTTACTTGGGATCCTCTAATCCATCATTGTGAATGACCAATATCCACATGGAAGGATCAACGTCCGTCATGGTTTTGTACATAGTTCTACTTTGTGATACTTTTTGCTGATGGAATGGTACCTTGGGTCCTGTCTAACTACTTCCACTATCTTGATTACCTTTACTAGTCTCCTCACTATCTAAAACTAATAAAAAAACTTACTAGGTGATCTTACTTCTTGGATTGGTGATGTGTGCAAGGTCATGGGTTCAACACAGGGTGTCACCTTAGCATGATCAATGGGATACATTGGTCCTTTCTCCAAACTGAGCTAAGGGCTTCCTTTCTTGTCCCTTCTTCTCCTGGTGTGCAATTACTTGTCATCCTCTATGCATGACACTCCATCAAACATGTGATATGTGTTAATTCCTTCTTCCCAATCTTCATTCTAATTCCTTCTATATTCCTTTCTATTGTCCTTCTGTTTTTTACAGATTTTGACACAGATCTCTCTCTTCTCTAACTTTTGCAATAAAATCCCACTCAACCATGCAACACTTCGCTAGCTTCTTTCATTGTTCTCTCCCCTTGAATTGTTGTACATTCTCTAACTCTTCTCATATATTATGTGCTTTTATATCTCCAATGTCTCAACATTCTTAGTCCTCATTCACTCTCTTATATCCCTTGCCTCTATTTTGTTAGGCCATCCACTAGTCATCCTCCAATCTCCCCATCGCATGCAAAGAGATTTAGTTTCTTATGGTGTGAAACTCCAATGAAAATAATGATTACATGAATTTTCCTCGCGAACCTTTGAAAATTTTCCTATCGGCTTCACTATATGACTATGATCGAAAATGGATTTTGGATAGGCTCCTAAGTTTAAGTGTTCCTCACAGAGGAAAATGAAAGTCCAAGGAAGTTCTTGGACATAGCCCCATTGTAGAAATATGTTCATTCTAAATCTATTGTAACTTGAATGGGCAAAAATGGACTTAGCATGCAGAAGTTAACGTAGAAAGAAGATGCCTTTGTTCTTTGGAAAAAGAGGCAAAATCCCCTAAAAATGGTAAAAAACCCTTATAAAGGGAAATCACATTGGAGAAGGGTCAAAGAGAAGACTTAAGAAGAAAGCAAAAGAAACCTCAATCGGCTGTCTGATGTATCAAGTCAGAGGCAAGTATGTATGCGATATCGGGACCCTGGACTCGGCGATTATGCGATATGCCAATTGCCGATGATCGGATCGGCAAATTGGTATTGGTGATAGCATGAGACAAGGGAAGGACCTCGAGCCAATGCGACTTGTGATTGTGATTTATCACATCACAATGTCACATGGCAACGATATACAAGGGGCGATAACACTAGACCCGATGGAATCTATAGGTGCAGTTTGATAACATTTGAGTTTCGCCATAAAGGGACTTTCCTGTGTAAAAGCATGTTTCGGTGTAAA
The DNA here is from genome assembly GCA_000404065.3 of Pinus taeda. Taxonomy (NCBI): domain Eukaryota; kingdom Viridiplantae; phylum Streptophyta; class Pinopsida; order Pinales; family Pinaceae; genus Pinus; species Pinus taeda. The sequence continues at coordinate 32,685 of APFE031345702.1, read as the reverse complement.
AACCGAAATACAAAGGAAAGTGATAAAACGGACCCAAAAGGAATTTTATAGGTGGCCCTATATTATTTGAGTTCCATAAAGGTGGATTTCGGGCGAGCCTCAAGTGGTAAATGGTATTAGGCTGGCTCCGCCCGATCCCACATATTGGATGACACGTGGCTGGTGGAGGAGAGAGGAAAACTGCCTTTTTGGGTAGGTAACCTCCCTACTCCTAAGCGGCTCGAAATTGCATGATGATTGTTGGATCAAAGATCCTATAGATTGACGGTGGAGATTGCGATAGCAACCAAAGGTGAACCCGATGCGATATTAGGGTGGATGTGATAAATTTTCAAGTCCGATAAAAGGATTTTTACGGGTTATTCAATGATTTCCCATGTATTTGGGATTTTATCCAATACACTAATGCGATGCGATATAACACCTAATGGCAGACCCGATAGGGGATTTAGGGGCGATTGAATGGAATTTCACGTCCGAAATACGTGTCCGATAGTGTATTTTTTGGAAATCTCTGTGTAATGGATTTTTCTCAGTTTTCAGGTTTTTGCCTGTGAAATGTCCTCAATTCTTTCTATAACTACTCCTAATCATCATGCCATGCTAAAGTAGGTGTTTTTATAGGCAATGATGTATTTTCCAACCATGGAGCCATAGATCCGGATGGCCAGTCTAACCGAGAGGGAGCAGAGAAGCCGCAGAGCTGCAGAGGGATAATGAGATGTAGAGAAATGGCTAGGGTAGCCGAAAATCTGGAAAAGTACCTCAAAGGAGGCAAAGAGCTCAATTGAGAAAAGCGATCGCAGAGCCAAGGGCAGAGAGAGCGAAAGCTACTATGCAGAGCAGCTGAGGGAGTCACTTGGAGGTCAAGCGAAAAGTCAGAGAGCTGTAAGTTGCAGAGAGCCAAAGAAGCCAAAGCTGAAGAGCCAGAGCCAAAGCCAGAGCTGAAGAACCAGAGCCAGAGCCAGGAGCCAGAGCTAAGAGTGAGATCCAAGAGCGAGAGCGAGAGGCAGAGTCGAGAGCCAAAGTAAGAGCCAAGAGCCAGAAAGCCAAGAGCTTCCAGAGCCATGGATAAAATGGTGTCTAAACCCATTGTTTCTGCGTGAAATAGTGGAGTTGAGCCAAAAACTTGTAAATAGGACTCTTCCATAATCCTAGAGAGCCTAGTTGAGTTGACCAAATCTCACGGGGACATAGCCCAAGAGTTTTGGGTGAACTTGATATTAAATTATTGTCTTATGTGTTTGTTATTTGCTGCACTATTGCACAGTTACATGTATTTACATATCAGCACAAACAATAGATTTTAAAGCACATAAATAGTTAAAATAACCATAAGCATACACATTATTTTCAAGCACATATTTAATTCCGCATTGGTTAATCATAAGGACTTGGGAATATTTAAGCTTTGGAAACGGGAGAGGTTCTTGTAAGTTAGACAAGAAGCCTAAGTTCTCCATTTTTAGATCATGTGGTATCAGAGCTTGAGATTGATTAAACCCACCTTCAAGAAGGTTATATCAGAGCAAAGATTGCTTGTCTAAAAGGTGTTTAAACAGTCAGAGGTTGATTGTATGCTTGGTTGCAAACTGACTATTTTCTGAGTTTGTAGAGGTGAAGGGAAAGCTATTGATAGCTCAGTCCAGGAAGGACAAGAAGGAAGAAGGGCTGAAGGCATTCTTCTATCCCAAAGGACCTCAAGGAAATCCTTGAAGCACAAGAGGTTTGTTGCAGAAGGTTGTTGAATAATCTCTTTATTAATCTTGTTAGAAGTTCTTTTGTTCATTGGTATGATGACTACTTGTACAAGTGAGTCCTCAAATTCTTATTTCTTCATCACAAGACTCTTTGATGAAGACATGAAGCAAGACTTGTCCACCATGATGGATATGGTGAGAGAAATGTATGACGGTGAAAGGAAGAGCAGCATACTCAGAGAGTAGTTGAATTCCGTGGAGGAAGAGAGCAGATGATTTCTGACAAATTGCAGGAAATGGAGAGGCAACTTGATATTGCAAATATGAACATGTAAAGGATGCATGAGTTGGAGGCACAACTCTTTGTTGCACAAGAAGCCTTGGTCAAGTGTCAGGTTGAAGAAGAGGTAAATAATTCCAGTTTGTCTTCAATTTCCTCTAAGAATGCTTATATTGGTTCTTTTGAAAAACATACCAAAGACATAGGTTCCAAGCTAATTTCCAAAATGGGCTATGAAGGAAAAGGATTGGGTAGACATGCATAGGGTATTTTTGAGCCAATAATAATTTAGGAAAGGCCTAAGTATTTGGGTCTTGGCTATGGACAAGCTTATGGAGAAAGTTCCAAAGCTACCATCAAGGCCATTAAAATAGCTCCAAGAAGGAGTTGCATTGCAGAGTGTGAAGGTTGTATTCAGGAGGAATGCAATAGCTTAAAACATCATTTGCAGGATGTAGGTGTTCAGAAGCACGCACTTGAACTAGAGAGTTGTGGAAACTTTGAAAGCCTTGAATAGATTTATGGTGTTCCAAATGGAGCTACTGTTTCATTTGCTTCACCCCCTCATGAAGCCAATAAATGTGAAAGAGAAAGGTATAAATCTGGTTCTAATCATCTTCCTTTTGATTTTGCAAAGCATGATAAATTTCCACATAGAGATGGGAAACGAATTGCTTGTTCCTTTTGTTTTTTGGATAACCATAATGTTTCTAGATGTTGGAATAGAATGGCCACATACAGGAAAATTTTGAAGGAAAGGAAGCAAAAAGCCAAAGTTCCATTGGACAGGGCAAGTCATGTTGTCAAGAGGATGCACATGCAGTGCACTTACTGCCATAAGTAAGGACATCTTGCTGAAAAGTGTTGGACTCTGAATCCAACAATGCTTCCACAAAAGTTTAAGAAAGTGGAAAGAGAAGATGGTAGAAATGGAAAGGAAAGTTTCATGATTGATGTGTTTTAGGATGATTCACATGTTGATGCTGATGTGTAGACAAAGATAGTACCTTTCAAAGGGATTGTTAAGAAACAGTTAGAGTTCTTATCTGATTAAGATTGCATGTATATTGATGCATCTACTCACATTTCTTTGTTAATGAGGATGCAAGTTGCAGGATTTTACCAAGTAGGTGAATGGAGAAGTTGAGCAGGAGACTCACTTTGTTGTTGCAACATTATATTTCATTCTAGCTTCAAAAGTACAATGTGCTTAAGCAAAAGTTGAAGGATGAAATGCATGCATGAGAATATTGTGCATGAATATAGGGATGTTGATGTTGTCCTTGTATTTGAACATGTATGTGTAATTAACTTGTAGGGTTGATTGCTTTGACATTCATGTGATGATGAAGTATTTCATCTTTCGAAAAAGAGTCCTAATGGTCTTTTTCTACATGCTTGACTAGAAGGGTCATTTGTTTAAAGGCATGTTTTGTGGGTTTGTTATCTAGTCCATCATTTGTGTGCAGATGTAAGACATGGAAGTGTTCACCAGAGGTGAAATCTATTTCTTTTGTTGAAGCAGTAGTTTATGCCATCTAGTTGTTATCTGTATTTCTGTTGTTGTTAACAGTGTTGTTAACAACTTTCCAAACAGGTAAAAATTAAAGTTTTGTGGAGCAGATGTACTTCAAATTTGTTTGAGCCACATTGGATCAATGATTAAGGCAGAGAAGTTCAAACTACCTTCTATGACCATTTCAGCAGAAGTTTTGCAGGAAGGCAAGGAGGAAGATAGTTCTTCCCAGGAAGACTAGCCCATTCAGAAAGGGAAGTGGTCGGAGACTTTGGTTTAGAGGCACTATGCAAGGCAAGTGTGTGGAGGCTGAAAGAACAAGGTGTTGTTACTCTCGTTTACTGTTTAGATCAGTATATCAGTCTTTTGGAGACCAAAAGTTCTTTGAGAGGCTCCTAAGCCTAAGTGTTCCTCACAGAGGAAAATGAAGGTCCAAGGAAGTTCTTTGACATAGCCCCATTACAAAGATCTATTCATTCTGAATCTACTGCAACTTGAATGGGAAAAAATGGACTTAGGATGCAGAAGTTATCGCAGAAAGAAGATGCCTTTGTTCTTTGTAAAAAGAGGCAAAATCGCCTAAAAATGGTAAAAAACCCTTATAAAGGGAAATCACATTAGATAAGGGTCAAAGAGCAGACTTAAGTGGAAAGCGGAAGAAACACCGATCAGCCGATCTGATGTATCGAGTCGAAGGCAGGTATGCATGCAATATTGCGAACGCAGACTCGGCGATTATGCGATATGTCGACTGCCGATGATTGGATCAACAAATCAGTATCGACGATAGCATGAGGCAAGGGATGGACCCTAGCCTAATGCAACTTGTGACTATGATTTATTGGATTGCATCACAGCAATATACAGGGGGCGATATCGCTAGACCCAATGGACTCTATAGGCACGGTTTGATAACATTTGAGTTCCGCCATAAAGGGAATTTCCTGTGTAAAAGCGTGTTTTGCTATAAAAACCGAAATATAAAGGAAAGAGATAAAAATGGACCTTAATGGAATTTTAGAGGTGGCCCTATATTATTTGAGTTTCGTAAAGGCGGATTTCGAGTGGGCCTGAAGTGGTAAATGGTATTGGGCTGGCTCCGCTCGATCCCACAGACTAGTCGACACATGGCTGGTGGAGGAGAGAGGAAAACCGCCTTTTTAGGTAGGTAACCTCCCTACTCCTAAGTTGCCTGAAATTGCATGATGACCGTTGGATCAGAGATCCCACAGATCGATGGTGGAGATTACGATAGCAGCCAAAGGCGGACCCGATGCGATATTAGGATGGATGCGATAAATTTTCAAGTTCGATAAAAGGATTTTTACAGGTTTTTCAATGATTTCCTGTGTATTTGGGATTTTACCCAATACACTAATGTGATGTGATATAATGCCTAATGGCAGACCTAATAGGGGATTTAGGGGATATTGAATGGAATTTCACGTCCACAATATGCATCCGATAGTGTATTTTCCGGAAATCTCTATGTAATGGATTTTTCTCAGTTTTCAGGTTTTTACCTATGAAATGGCCCCAATTACTTCTGTAACTGCTCCTGATCATCATGCCACACTGAAGCAGGCATTTTTACAGGCAATGATGCTTTTGCAGTGACGGAGCCACAGAGCTAGATGGCTAGTCTAACTGACAGGGAGCGGAGAAGCCTCAGAGCCATAGAGGGATAATGAAATGTAGAGAAAAAGCTTGGGTAGCCAAAAAGCCAGAAAATTACCTCAAAGGAGGCAGAGATCTCATTTGAGAAAAATGGTCATAGAGTCAAGGGCAGAGAGAGCGAATGTTATTGTGCAGAGCAGCTGAGGGAGTCACTTGGAGGTCAAGTGAAAAGCTAGAGAGTTGTAAGTTGCAGAGAGCCAAAGAAGCCAAAGCCAAAGAGCCAGAGCTAGAGCCAGAGCCAACAGCCAGAGCCAATAGCCAAAGCCAGAGCTGGAGATGAGAGCCAGAAAGTCGAGAGCTTCAAGAGCTAGGGATAAAATGGTGTCTAAACCCATTGTTTCTGTGAAAAACAATGGAGTTGAGCCAAGATCTTGTAAAAAGGACTTTGCCATAATCCTAGAGAGCCTTGTTGAGTTGAACAGAGCTCACAAAGATGTAGCCCAAGAGTTTTGGGTGAACTCCATATTAAATTATTGTCTTATGTGTTTGTTATTTGTTGCATTGTTGCACTGTTACATGTATTTACATATCAGAACAAAAAATAGTTTTCAAAGCACATAAACAGTTAAAATAACCATAAGTATACACCTTATTTTCAAACACATATTTAATTCTACATTGGTTAATCATAAGGACTTGGGAATATTTAAGCTTTTGAAGTGGGAGAGGTTCTTGTAAGTTAGACAAGAAGGCTAAGTGCCCCATTTTCAAATCAGACTAAGTAGCTTTTATCACAAAATAAACAATATAACCGTCCAATATACTATTCAGTCATAAATCTACTTCTTGTGAGACTTTGTTACTTACTGAATTCACTCTTTGGACCAGATCAAGATTACAGTCATGTGGTATCATAGTGCGCCAATTTTTGACATTCTATAATAGTATTGAAAACCATTCATCTAGAATAACATGTAATTCAAAAAGAAAATCTCATGCAATTCTATAAATACATACCTATGTAGCCACTTCTCACGATCGGTTCACCAGTTTTTGGTTTGTTTTGCCACAAATTCACATTTCTTCATTTGTACCCACTATTGTATCTCTTCCTTAATCAGCCTCAACATCCCCTTCAATTGTAGATCATGGTCTAGAAAATGAAACCATTTATTGGTACGCAGAGGGAAAACTTGGGTTTAGAGTGAAACAACCAATAAAACCCCTCAGGGACCGACCCTTTCAACATCACCCGAGAGTAAGTGAAATTTCAGTTGAGGAATCTTAAGAGGGTCTACACAAAATTGGACAATTTTACAGTGATGAAGGAGACATGGAGCCTATGTAATCATTATTATTCTCAACATAAAATAAATTTTAAGTATATCCTTAATTCATATAGTATGTCAACCATTAGCAGAGCATAATAGGTAAATTAGATCATCCATGACATAATGCATAGTAATAGACAGTGAATCCAAACATATATTTGTATTACTTCTGATAATTCTTCATTACATTACAATTGTCATGACTCACCAACCTAATTCATCAAGTTTACAACATGAAGATTTTCCAGAACACTAACTACATCCAAATACTAGAAATATCTATATCCAAAACCATTTTCTATTACTCTCATTACATTGTGGCTTTATCTATTTATAGTCTTGCATTAAGGTGCAAAGCCAACAAACAACCTACTATTACCATGGGCAATCACTATTAGAATGGGAAAACACCCATAACCTACATTTAACTTCTATCCTTCTTTCCCACGTTTTACGTATTGGTTGTTTGTTAACTCTACTATGTGATATCCTTCTTCATGGTGCTCCTCTATGCAATTCTCTACAATATTTACTTAAAACACTATTCCAATAGTGTGTACAAAATACTTACAATCATATGTAAACAAAAATTAGGGAGATGATCAAGTTGTTGACGGTGTTGGACCTGCCAACATGTCAGGGGATCTCTCGGTAAGAAGTCCCAATTAGACCTCAGACTATTTGGCGTACGTGTCCCAGTAGTGGGTCGTATGGTATTACCTTGAGCATGGTCTCCCACATAGGCAAGTAAGATGTCCCCGTTGGTATCAAGGGTGTGACAGCTGCAGAAACTGAAGGAAGGTGCATGAGCAGTTCTAACACATGGAGGGTGAGGTGAGTGTGCCCCTTGGAAACCTATGATAGCACAGAGTTAAGAAGGGAACACACAAGAAAAGATGTATCACAACATGGAAGGAAACTTAGCTAGCAATCCAAAGTGATGGTTAAACCAAAAAAAAATTTCAGTAAGATTCATACATACATATACATAAATAACTACACATGCATGCGTAGGCAAACATATACATATATCATTTAGAGTAAACAAGATAGCTAGAATACAATACAACATGTGCATGAAACATGTTGGCTCTATTATATTAAGAAGTGTAAGTTCTAGTCATACAATACAACCATGACCAACCACTAGTTTCGACAGTCACTGCCGCCTGTTCCTCCAAAGAGATATACTAGCTTGACACAGTGGAGAAGCCAAAGCTCGTTACAATACTATCCAAGCTTTCTCTAAGGTACTCCTACTGGAAGCTTGGCTGACCAAAAGCCTCTACAATGAGTTATGAGGGAATATTTATAGCAAAGGGTGGGGTGGCCCTTGAATTTATCCTTTGTGACAAATCATCTACCCTCATGACTCTTCATCTACTCTATGACTACAACATCCAACTATTGACACTTGAACTTCCACTTGAAAAGACGTTACATACAATCTACACGTGTACCCATGTGAGACAAAATGGCTTTAGCAAGCCATGCAAGACATCACTAACACTCAGACCGTTGTGGTGAGACCAACTCTTTGACATACTTGTGATGGTTTATGGTAGCAAACTGATGCCAAGCTTTGTCGTCTGTGCACTCAATGGTGATATCTTTTTGAAGTGAATTGTTGCCTTCATTGCATCCAGGTACACTGATATGGCTCCTTCATCTAACGCATCTGATAGCATGTGCATGGTCATCTTGGGTGTGATCGGACTGACAACATGTTGATGCATATTGTTTGTGTTGATCTCCAAGCATGTGTTGGTGTCTGTGTGCATCAACTTGTCAAAATACATGTTTAGCTCCAGTTGGACTTGCTTCTTGTCTTCACCTTGATGAGTGTGCTCGATGGGTGGGAGTGCACACAATGAAATCCATGCTTCTGAATTCCCTGGAATGTGATCAATAACATTTCTTAGTTTTTTTGCTTCATGCCAACTACCAGGATGGATCCATAACTTGTACGGGTGTAGTTTCATCTGTATGTGCATGTTGCACCCCCTGTTTTACCTGTTCCTGTTGCAACTCATTCTCTCGTCTATGCAACTCATGTTCTTCCTTGAGTTGTTGCTTCAGAACATGTAACTCCTTATCTATTTCATTCTTTGCCTTCGTGTAATCTTCATGTCACATCATCACCTCATAGCCTCAATCTGCAAAGCTTCTTTCGTCATTAATGGATCTACTTTGAACTTGCATCTTTGCTCTACCTTTATGCTATCAACAACCTTCCTCTTGCATTCGTCGTGTGTAGGTGTGCTGCCTTCTACTACTGATGGTGTTTCTCATTGGGATGTCATTTCCATTAATCTTGATATCCTTGTCCATGAACAAATTGATGTCTTTGTGGATAGGCAAGTTCATAAACACTTGACCGACTACATCTCGAGTTGTACTCCTAAAAGTATCTTTGACTTTGCTCTCCTGGAAGTCATTGTACTTGTGCTGCTAAGAGACAGATGAAGACTTATGATTCTTAGAGACATAACAACACTCATGGCAAGAAATTTGTTAGTCGAAAACCAAAACAAACTTGAGGGCTAACTTGCAACATACCTGTGTGATTGAACATGAAGGTTGTGTGATTTCTGCCTAGAGGTCGGGACATTGACTACCAAAACTATGCAAGGCAAAGTCTGGGTTGTTGGGAAGCTGACTGAATATTGTAACTGTGCAATGCACAGTCCAACATAGCCCACTAAGGACTGAAACTACGCAATAAGCAATTTCAATCAATTGTGACATGCAACCAGCAAATTGGATTGCGCAGTTTCTCAAGCCAGCAAGACATTGCCTCTAAGAATTGTACAATGCAAGCTTGGAGGTTAGTGCTAGGCTAGGCTTGTGTAATTTTTGGAGGGAAGGTAGAGCCTCCACTTCTGGAAATGTGTAGTGCTAGCCGGGAAAGGCACGGTCTAGGCCAAGGCAACCCAGTTTAGCCAACAGGTGATTGAAAACATGAGAAGTCTAAATGCATGGTGAGATGAATGCAAATAAGAGTGAGTGATCATACATGAAAACATCAAATGCAAGATTCAAAAAATGGGAAAGCATGCATGTGTGTGAAGTGAGTCGTTGCAACAGTGATGGTCCCTACAAAAACAATTACATGCATGTGACAACAGTGAGATGCAAACGAAAAACTAAAACAATACTTCCGCAAGATAACATACATCAAAATGATATCAAGCACTTACACAAATCTACCAGATAACACTCACACAAGGTGAAACATAGAAAGCAACAAAAATGCAATGAAAGACATGAAAGGCGGGCTTACCCCAAAACAGTTGAGCTAAATGTGCCGATGACTCCTAGAAACAATGTGGGATATTAGAACTACAAGGTCAATGTGAGGAATGAGCCCTACAACGTCTGATTAATGAGTTTTGATAAAATTGAGGTTGTGACGTGCATGGCACAAATCTAGGAAAGCGACACTTGGTGGCAGATTTCTAAAATGATCCTTGCATGTAAACTCCAGTAGCTAAAAATAGATCCTAGAATCAAGGGATGCCTTTGCATGATGCCTTGGGAGAAAGAGTCCATGCATGCAAATCAATTTTTCTTGATCTCGAAGGGAACTGGTCAACCTAAAGGCACATGCATCGATCTCTGAGTCTAGGATGAAAATATGCACAATTTCTGTGCTGAGTAAAGATGGTTGTCCCAGAGGGATTGCACAATTTTTGGGAAGAACAAGTGACTGTCTCCCAGGATTTTGTAATTTCTGGGCTAAGAGGTTGTCCTAGGTCAAACTGCATAATTTTCTGAATGAAGCATGTCTGACACTATTGCTCAATTTCTTAGCCCAGCAAGCTACCTAGCTGGATTTGCACAATTTTTGCTAATTGATGAGCTGGTTGTCCTAGAGGAACTATGTAATTTTTGGGAGGAATACTGTTAGGAATAATTACACAATTCTGGAGCCCAGCTAAGTGTCCAGCTGGCTTTGCACAATTTTTGGAGGGAAGGCTAGTTCCCCTACAAAATTATGCAATTCCCAGAGGGAGATGCTCAATTAGCAACTGACACTAAGTCTGGAAAGCGGCCTGTGAAGGGGGTGGGACAAGCTTGCATGCACAGGCTAACAAGACTATATGAAACAACTAAAGTTGATGTTCTTGATAGTGCAAGACATGTTGTTGAAGATGGCCAACAAGGAGGCTCCAAAACGAAGCTAAGGAAAAATTTTGGAGGGTGGTTGTAGCCACTATAACACTTGGCGACACATTGGTAGAACTCTGGCTCTCTTAATGGACCTTGTTTGTGAAAAGCAAGTCTAACACCTATGTAATTATTGTTTAGTTCTCTGGTCATCCTGGTTTCCAAACTTGCTTGATTGTAAGATGTAGCATCTACCAAGCTCTTGGTTGATCGATACACATTCCAAACCAAGTTAACACAGTTGTTTCGATTGGGTTTGAGGGTTATATCGGTGCACAAGCAGTATAGTCATCAAAGAGTTGGTTTCATCTCTTGTGTTGTTCCGCTGCCAGTAGGCTTAGATAGTACCCCAACAGAGTCACGCAAGAACACAAGCATCGCTCCGCTACCAGCGAATCTGGTCAGTACCCTGACAAAGTTACTTGCATCACCTCTCTACATAGGAAGCCTTTCTCTTCTTTTGCCTTATTCATTTTTCATTTTTGAATTTTTGTTTCACTTTTCATTTTTTCATTTTTCATTTTCATCACTATGCATAACACTTATTCATTTTAGAGGTGAAAGAGGGATCCCAACTTATTGAGAGCAGAAGAGGTTGTTCCTTTAGAGAAGTAGTTTATTATATACCTCTGACGTGCCTGTTAAGGTTTTCCCCCTCACCTTACTCTACTTTGACTTAGTTGCCAAGGGTTAACCCAAAAACAACTGACTAGAGTAGGTGACACTAGTTAGCACACAAGCATTGTGTTTTCACCAAGTTTGACTTCGAACAGTACGTATTTTCCATCAATGTATCATGGACTAAAAGTAACAAGTTCTTGATACAGAGGCAGGATGATAGAAAACCAAGTAGTGATATCTACACAAGGCCTCTTGTACTTTACCTAGCTTGTTTCAAGAGTCATGCATGGTTTCATGAGAAATTAACCTACGAACCAAAACAAGCAAACAAATAAAAACAAAGCGAAAGAAGAAGTAAATGTGAAAGAAAAGTGAGTAAGCAAACAAACAAGTAGACAAACAAACATGCAAAGTAAGAAAGAAAACAAGCACGCAAGCAAACAAAATGAAAGCAAACACTACTCCTACTCCTAAGCTAACGGTGCATGGGCTTGATCATGTGAAGTGATACTTCCAATGTAGCCACCGGTGCATTGGTTGACCCATTTTGGCAAAGGCTTGGTCCATGAGCAATCCATTTGTGCAAACCAATAAAAAAGAAAGATATAATAATGAAGACAAACATAATTCAAACTTAAATGTGTCCACGGAACATAAGTGAGTGCAAGTACATGAAATGTAGTCTATGGACTTATCCTGGTGGTGTGCGACATTGCATGCTACTGTGAAGCATACACATACTCTTGACTATGACATGCAAGAAAATGAAAGAAGAAAAGACAACTTGCATCGTACACGTGTGCTTGCAATGTACGATTCCTCCAATACATGAGCGATAGGATCATGCAATTCGAGTGGAGGAAGTATGATCTATGTGTGAGATTGATCTTCAATGCATACAGATGAGCGATGAGGAGCCTCAGGTGACTGAACAATTTCCTGATTGGAAGTGAAACCAACCTCAGGACAGCGAGGGCCTGACATAACCATCAACTCAAGCTAAAGTGCCTCGACAGTCTAGGGTGTTTCGACTTTTTCATCAGATAGATCATCATAAATAGGTGGCTTTGAAAAATTAATTGTGATAGAATCATCATCATGATCAAATATGGGAGTAAATGGATCACAACAGCTATGAACATAAAAATTAATGATTTCATTGGAATCCTCATGATCTAATAAATCAAACAGAGGGGTAGATGAGAAGTAGGCAAATTCATAGTTTGTGTTTTTGGAACATGCAGATGAAAAGTCAAGTGGATTTTCAATGAATAATTTATCCTCTCCATTGTTGGATGATGGACTAACATCTGGTGTGTCCTACAAGTGATCAACAAAGGGTGAATTCGTAGATGAAGGTACACATGCGAAATCTTAGATGGAATGTTCACTAAAGATGTCAAGAAATAATGGAGGGGGCTTAGATAGAAGGGATTCATCATTGGTCGAGTGTTGATACTCAAGCTCCCAGTTATACTCTTCATGAATGACAACACATGTTGGTTGTGCAACACCAACTCCATCAATGGCCTGATCCTCATTCACAACAAGTGTAGGGTCAAGAATGGAAGAACACAAGACAATATCATCCTAAGGATCATCCAAGTAGGAAGACGGAGGTTGTGGTACATAACACATATGACAACTCGACAGACTCACAACCAAATCTGCATGAAAATTAAGCGAAGTGATTGCTGGGAAGATGTGACAATTGAACTGATGTGTGTGCCTGATCTCCTGCATCACTCTATAGTGGTGGAGCTGTTTGATGAGGGGACAGTAGATAGTCACTTGTGACAGTGATCGTTATCATCTGTGATTGCGTAGCTCCATCACTGAAGTATGTTGAGTGAGGCTTGGGTTCATATTTCTTCTTGGCATTGACAAATTTGATAAGGCAATACTTGAATCTGTCAATAAGATATTAAGACTTCATCTGGCTTCTTGGAGATTGAAATTGCAAAACACGGAAGTGCTGCTAAAAATCATCAGACGATTTTTGCGAAGACTTTTGTTTTTGTAACAGTTTATGGTCAAGTTGTTCTGGATCAAAATGATGGAAAGTATCTTCATTGGGATCACAAAAGTGCTCAAGTGAGTGCACGTTGTCAGTCAGTAGGCTGCACAACCACCGATGTGGTGATTCGCAAAGTGTGTATGGAAGCAGCAGACTGGCCTGTTCGTTAGAACATCTGTCTTCCTCATCAAGCATGGCAAGGAAGTCATGTAACAACACAAGCTAGGCCACTTCACCTTCACCATCATATGTGTATTTAGACAAGAGATAAAAAAACTCCCTCGTGATGTGGATAGATTCGGCATGCGAAAAACATCATGGAGGGTTGAGTGTGCAAGATTCCATGATAGATGTGAAATGGTTCAAAACAGGATGAGAGGACACAACTTGTTATTTGACCCTCCTTCCAGCACTAGAAATGTTGACGGTGCTAGACCCGGCAACATGTCAGGGAATATCCCTGGTAAGAAGTCCCAATTAGACCTTAAACCGTTTGGTGTAGGAGTCCCAGCAGTGGGTCATATGATATCGCCTTGACCACAATTTCTTGCAAAGGAAAGTAATATGTCCCTATTGGTAGCAAGGGTGTGATAGTTGCAGAAAATCAAGGAAGGTGCATGGGCGGTTTTAACACATGGAGGGTGAGGTGAGTGCGCCCCTTGGAAACCTGTGATTGCACAGAGTTAAGAAGGGAACACACAAGAAAAGATGCATCACAACATGGAAGGCAAGTTAGCTAGCAATCCAAAGTGATGGTTAAACCAACAACACATTTCAGTAATATTCATAGATACATATACAGAAAATAGCTACACATGCATGCGTAAGCAAATAGATACATATATCATTTAGAGTAAATAAAATAGCTAGATTACAATATGACATATGCATGAAACGTGTTGGCTCTATCATATTAAGAAGTGTAAGGGGAATGTCACAAAGTGGAATGTTACAATCACTGTCACTTGCTCCTCCAAAGAGATATACTAGCTCTGTGTGGTGGAGAAGCTTGGCTAACTAAAAGCCTCTATAATGAGTTATGAGGGACTATTTATAGAAAAGGGTTGGGTGGCCCTTGACATTCCCCTTTGTGACAGTTCATCTACCGTCATGAATCTTCATCTACTCTATGACTATAACATCCAAGTATTGATAGTTGAACTTCCACTTGACAAGACATTACATACAATCTGCACATGTACCCATGTGAGACAAAATGGCTTGAGAAAGCTATGCAAGACATTGCTAACACACAGAATGTTTTGGTGATAACAACTCTTTGACATCCTTGTGATGGTCGATGGAAATGAACTGATGCCAATCTTGGTCATCCATGATGGTGTTTGTGCACTCAATGGTGATATCTTATTGAAGCAAACTCTTGTCCCCGTTGCATCCAAGTACACTAATATGGTTCCTCCATCCAATGTATATGATAGCATGCACATGGCCATCCTGGGTGTGACCAGGATGATAACATGTTGATGCATAGTGTCTAAGCTGATCTCCAAGCATGTGTTGGTGGTCGTGTGCATCAACTTATCAACATACATGTCTAGATCCAGTTGGACTTGCTTCTTGTCTTTTCCTTGGTGAGTGTGCCAAATGGCTAGGATTGAATGCGTGTGCACAATGACATGCATGCTGCTAAATTCCCTTGCATGTGATCAACAACATTTCTCACCTTGTCTACTTTGTGCGAGCTGTTGGGATGGATCCATAACTTGGATGGGTGCAGTTTCATCCGTTTGTGCATGTTGTGCTCCCTATTGTACCAGTTTCTGCCGCAACTCATTTTCTCATCTATGCATCTCCTGTTCTTTCTTGAGCTGTTGCTTTAGCACATGAAACTCCTTCATTGTTTTGTTCTCTGCCTTCATGTGATCTTCATGTCGCATCATCACCTCATAGCCTCAATCTCTAAAGCTTCTTTCGTCATGAGTGTATCTACTTTGAACTTGCAGCTTTGCTCTAGCTTTATGCTGTAAACAACATTCCTCTTGCATTCATCACGTGCAGGTGTGTTACCTTTTGTTGTTGCTGATGGTGTTGCTAACTGTGATGTCATTGCCATTGATCTTGATATATTTTTCCATGAACAACTTGATGTCTTTGTGGATAGGGAAGTTCATAGACACTTGACCGACTACATCCCCAATGGTGCTTTTAATAGTATCTTTGACTCTGCTGTCCTGGAAGTCATTGCACTTGTGCTGCTGAGAGACAGGTGAACACTTGTGATGCCTGGAGACATAACAAAACTCAAGGAAAGCAATCTGTCAGTCAAAAATCAAAACAAACTTGAGGACTGAATTGCAACATACTTGTGTGATTGAATGTGAAGGTTGCGCAATTTGCACCAGGAGGTTGGGACACTGATTGCCAAAACTGCACAAGGCATAGTCCGGGCTGTCAGGAGGCTGACTGGCTAGTGGAACTATGCAATGCACAGTCCAGCCTGGCCCGTTGAGGACTTAAACTGCACAATGCATAATTTCAGTCAACAGTGACATGCAACCAACAAACTGCATTGCGCAGTTTCTGGGGCCAGCAGGACACTGCCTCCAAGAATTGCACAATGCAATCCTGGAGGTCAATCCTAGTCTAGGCTTGCACAATTTCTGGAGGGAAGGCATAGTCTCTGCTTCCAAAATTGCGCAGTGTTAGTCAGGCAAGGCAGAGTCTGGGCTAAGGAAGCCCAGTCTAACTGACAGGCGACTGAGAACATGAGAAGTTTGAATGCATGGTGAGATGAGTGTAAACAAGAGTGAATAATCATGCATGCAAAAACAAGTGCAGGATTCAAAAAATGGGAAAGCATGCATGTGTGTGAAGTGAGTTGTCGTAACAATGACAGTTTGTGCAAAAATAGTGTCATGCATGTGACAACAGAGAGATACAAATGAAAATTGAAACGGTACTTCCAAAAGCTAACATACATCAAAATGACAGCAAGCACTTACTAAAATCAAACAGACAACGCTCACACAAAGCGAAGCACGAAAGGTGACAAAAAAATAGCGCAATACATGAAAGGTGGGCTTATGCCAAAACAGTTGAGCTAATGTACCAACAAATCCTAGATGCAATTTTGGATGTCAAAGCTACAAGATTGATGTGAGGAATGAGCTTTGTAGTGCCCAGTTGATGATTTTTGATAAAATCGAGTTTGTGACACACATGCCACAAATCTAGGAAAAGTGAAACTTGGCGGGAGGTTTCTGAAATGATCCTTGCATGTGACCTCCAACTACTAAAAACCTTGAATCAAGGGATTCCTTTACATGATGCCTTGGGAGAAATAGTCCATTCATGAAAATCAATTTTTCTCGATCCCAGAGGGAACTAGTCAACCTAAAGGCACATGCATCATTCTGTGAGCCTGAGATGAAAATCTACATAGTTTCTAGGCTGAGCAGAGATGGTTGTCCCAGAGGGATTGCAAAATTTTTGGGTTGAGAAGTTGTCCTAGGTCAGACTACGCAATTTTCTCAGGGAAGCATGTTTGACAGTATTGCACAATTTTTGAGCCTAGAAGGCTACCTCACTGTATTTGTGCAATTTCTGCTAGTTATTGGGTTGGCTGTCCTAAAGGGACTACACAATTTATGGGATGAGCAGCTGTCCTAGGATGAATTGCACATTTTTGGGGAGGAAGAATGTCAGGAAGAATTGCCCAATTTTAGAGCCTAGATGGTTGTCTAGCTGGGTTTGCATAATTTCTAGAGGGAGGGCTGGTTCCCCTCTAGAATTGCACAATTACGAGAGGGATTTGCTCAACCAGCAATTGACACTAATTTCAAAAATAAGCCTGTGAAGGGGGTGGAACAAGCTTGCATGCACAGGCTAACAAGACTCTATGAAATAGCTAAATCTAGTGTGCTTGACAATGCAAGACATGCTGTTGAAGATGGTCGGTAGGGAGGCTCCAAAATGAAGCTAAGGAAAATTTTTGGAGGGTAGTTGTAGCCGCTACAACAGAGGTATAAAAATAGGAGAATGTTTTATTGTTGCATAGTCTTCAAAATTAAGGTTCTTCCTAACCCTTTAGGGAGTTCAAAGATGATTATAATCAATAGATATTAATCTTAAGTATACATGGAAATCATTCATCCATATAAAATTTAGCCAAATAATTAGCATGGATAAGTTCACCCATACATTCCTACACATGTTATGCACACTAACGAATGCTAACATCAACCATTTCATCCACAACACCTATACATTCTAGTATGTTATCACTCTAAATAATGTAAAATACATTAACACATTGCAAATATTGCATTCATAATCAAAGAGAAAGAGAGTAACACTCTTATATTTTTTAACAAATGAGCTCCAAAGTAGCTAATTGGGTGTGCACTATTTTAGTCTCAACCTTAGGCCATTCTCTATGGATACCACCCTTATGTTGGGCTATAAGACCACTATCATTAAAAGAATTTTTAAGACTCCTAAGTAACTCTTTTCTTCCTTGAAAGCTTCCAAGATAGATCAATGGAGCCAATTTGTTGAGTTATTTATTCATTAAGTAGAAATACTAGCTTGGACACCCAATCATCTATTAAATAGACCATATGTACACTTTATTCCCTCATAAATGTTTCTCCTCTTTGCGTTCCTCAACATGAGTAAAAAGGATCTCATTACTATGTTTTCATATTTGACCTTCTACAATTTTATGATCCATCGACAACAAATCGATTATTAGATTACTTCCAAATAGACTAAATATAAATGGAAATCTTGAGACAGCGATTCCTATTTAGCAATGCTAAATATTACACCTAAATTCCTTCTTTCATGGAAATATATAGGATTTATATAAAATATGTGTTAAATTTCCTTCATGGAAACCTCCCTTTTTCTTCAAAATCACTCTTTTTCTTGTGGTTTCTCTCTCTCAATTTGCATTCACATGAATGAATTGATAAATTAGGTGAGAGAGGAATCCTCCCTACACTCCTTTTCTTGGTTTATTCATGACAGGAGGTAGGTAGCGTTATAGCTCCAAATCTCACTATTATGGTTTGTGATGCTGCACTCATGGCCCAGGGCAACCCCTCCTTCCAGACATGGTCTCAAATTTAAAAAACAGTGTTTTATTCCTTGTACGTGACATTGCCCTAAGTTAAACATGTGTATACGTGGGTAGGCACATACCCAACCCGCGTATATGTATTAAAACACTCAAAAAAATATAAAACTCCTTATTTTCGGGCGAAGATCGTGGGTTTTACCTGCTGATCACCTGTTAGTGCTCGTGGCCCTACTATTCCCAACCAAATCCCAACTAAAAAACTACCTTGGGAGTGGTATAAAAAGACCTCAAAGGGAAGGCCTAAAGGGAGGAGAGAAGAGAGAGAAAGGTTATTATACTGAAATTTTTCCCCTGACCAGGTCTGAAGATCCTTGTGCCTTCTGCACTTCCCCCATTTATATAGGAAACCCTTGTTTCCTTGTGTGTTGATGTTCATCCACTAGTTATGGCATCATGGAGTGAGTCTTGGAAGGAGATATGCCAAAGGCTTGAGGCTGGATGGATCCAGAAGGAAGCTTTGCTTGGAGCCTGCGAAAGGTTACTCAAGTGATATTACTCCTCAAAAATCATGAGAAATTAGTCAATTACGACTACCTCTCATGGAAATGGTCATACGTTTGAATGACTTACTTAACGCAGTTGAATCCCAAAAATGATATCTGATATTACTCCTTTTGTACATTCTATTTGTGTATAATAAAGAAACATGTCTTGGTTCTTGATATGCTTCTTCTTTATGTTTATGATGTTCATGTTTGAATTTCATATGTGAATGGTTGTTTAAATTTCAAAACTAACTTCCTTCTTTTATAACATAAAGATGATTTCTTTGTAAGTCTTTGTCTATATAGTGTTGTATTCTTTGAAATTGGTTGTTTTGCAGGACAAAGGAGCGCAAGGGACTTGAGGAAGGGTTTGGACCCTTGAGGAACTTCTCGAACGTAGGACCTGAGGTACGCCCCTCTTACTATAGAATTTGCTTTTAATAGCATAATGGCTATGTGAATGTGTGTTTCTCTGTTTAGACAACTTTCAGTCTGCTAGGGTTTCCACCCAAAAGCCCTAGGGGAGAAAATCCCTCAACAGAATTGGCGACTCCACTGGGGAAAACACTCTTGTTGTTCCTAGTTTGGGTGTTTGTCAAGCCAATCAGGGCTCAGTTGCTTGTTGGTCTGTTGTTACTTTCTGGTATGTTCCTGAATTCTAAGTTTTGCCAGTTTCTTCAGTTTGTTTTTTTATTTTTCTTGAAATCTTTCATACACGTTGTTTTCCTTAGTTACAAAAGCATATGTATGCTTGTTTCCTGAAGTAAACCCGCGTATACACAGGTTTCCTCAGGCACAGTCACGTATACACACAAGCTGCACATAAGTACAGTCATGTATATATTGCAATTTTCAAGATTTATAAATTTTTGAGTCTCTGAAGGTTTGTCTGGTGGTTTGATTCAGTTTGAAACAGTCATTTTTTCAGTATCAGTTGTTTGTTTTATAGCAAGCGTCTTACTCCGATTTCTCTCTGAATGTAAGGAGTATTGGTCTTGTTTTGTTTTTGCAAGCGTCATCATTTTTTGCTAAAAGCACGCAAGATTTCTTGTTGGAATCTTGGCTGCTCTGATTGATCAGGGTAGAAAGATTGTTATCAATCTTTGTGTTGAATTTGTTTTTTGGTGACTTTTTGTTTGCTTGACAAAACCGCTTTTTGTGACCATCTACTTCTTTGTTTCATGAAAGTTGTCGATTGATACTTTCTTGAAATTGTCTTTTTGATCTTTTTTGGTATTTGTTGCCAAAGCTTTCATTGTTTCTTTCAATTGTTAAAAAGCATCTTTAAACACATTTTTTTTTGTTGAGTTTTCGTCCATTGTATGGTGTCAACTTACAAAAGTGTTTCTTGCTTGTTGTTTCAGTCGCAAAGTTTCAGTTTTGTTAAGAGCATTTTTGAAAACACTTTTTTGTTGATGCTTTGAAGAGAACTTTTTGAAAAGTTTTGTTTTGCTTTCTTGAACTTGCTTTTCATTTGGTTTCCTTTTGGTGAATGAAAGTGCTTTATGTTTGTCTTGAGTTTTGTTTTTAGTGTTTAGATGAAATGAATGGTAGCATCTCATATTCCATCTAGACATTCTAAGCGGCAAAAGAAAATTTGATAAGCAAAGCAACTTTCATTTCTTGTTTTTAAAGTTGTTTTGAATCTTGCATCAAGCATATAGTTGTTGCATTAGGATATATTTGCATCTCTTTAGGCATGCATAGCTTTGTTAACTTTTGTGAGTGTGAAGTGTTAATTAATGAAAACAAAAGAAAAGTTTGTTTTATTAGAAGTTTCCTTTCAAACCCTGTAGAAATTACTCTTCATCGAAAAACAATGACAAGTGCACACGCATATAGTTAGGTTTTTATTAATTTCTTTTGCGTCAAAGAAAACACCACTAGTTTCACTTCCATCATCCCCTGACTTAAAGAACAACCCATTTTAAAATCAAGCGCTAACTAAAATTCACTAGAACTTTTTATTTTAAGTTATATACACCAACAAGTTTTAGGATTTTAGGGCCTTGGATTAGGCGAGTGGAGAGTTAACTCTCCAAGGCCATTTAAACATCAAACATAAGAGTCTGAATAACGAGAGAAAATCCAATAGCGTTAGGAAGACCATGAAAGCTCCGGATTTGGGAGTTAAGCACGAGGGTCTGTGAAGACAGGGAAGAGAGATACCCCCTCTCCTACTTGTCCGAACTTACCTCACGACTGTTTCGCCTGGCTTCTGTGACGAGTTGGTATCCTTAGTTGCCACTCCTAGGGAACTACATAGGTGGCTGTGGAGGGGAATCCCGTGGAACCTGAGGTCGACGTTGTATCACTTTCAACGGTACTACTGGAGGGCACCCTTGCGAAGCTTGGGGGCTTGCACCGACGCAGGATGTTGTTAGGAGGTCAGCGTAACTTTGCTCTGTTACCTTCGCTGATAGGGCTGGGCCGTCATTATCCCAGACTATCTTCGGAAGGCCCCTTACTCCACTTTCTTGTATTTTGGTGTCCGGTCCTCATCACCCGGAGCGGAAATAATTGGAAGTTGTTTGACTGGCTGACTTCTTTTAGGGACTCTATAGTGAGTTCTCTTTGCTCCTTGTATATAGTTGGCTTTAGGTATTTTTGTCTAGTCACGTTTGGACTTTGTGTTCTAAGTGACTGGCTTACCACTCTGCCGATCTTGAAAGGCTTTTGGTCGTTCTTTTGGAAGTTGTGGAGTTGCCTCCTCAAGGGCAAAAGGTCTTGATTGTGTGTTTATATTCCTTGAAAAGTCATTTCTACATTCCCGCAAGGGAAGGGTTTGAGAATCAATTAGATATGGCCAATATTCCAGTGGAAACCAACCAAGGTACCCTTCCAAAAGGGGATCCTTGTGCTTTTCCTTTCTTTGGAAACATTGGTACTCCCTTGATGGCCACTTTGAATATTCCTG